>JAVSBS010011836.1:15194-36635 GCA_033124195.1 Coracias cyanogaster | reverse complement strand
CTTTCTGAGATGAAGGTTATCTGAAAGACCTGCATTCCAGGAATGGATGCTAAGTGTACAGGTTATCTATGGTGTTGCTTGTACAGGTTAAAAATAGCAGCTGGTAACACGATACAACACTGCTGCTCAGAAAACCAGAAGTGACAGGCAAGGTGGGAAAAGGTTAAGAAAGTACAACTGGATTTCACATTTTATTTCATTCGTAAGATCAAATCCAGATCTTACATTCAAATCCTAGGAATCATCCAAACACCAAACTGTCATCACAGCCTCAGGGCACTGCTCACTTGAATCTAATATGGACATCGCCTTCAATTCCTCTTGCATAAAGGAGCCTCCACAAAAGGCAGGAGACCTGAAGTGTTACTATTCTGCTGCCCTGTTAAGCTGTGGATAAGCTAAGGCACAGACAGGGCTGGTAGCTGGTAGGTGTTCAATGAGTTGAGCTCCTCGTTCATGGCTCAGGGCAAGCAGGCTGCTGCCACGCTGCTTTGATGAGGTGCTGAGCGCAGGAGTGCAGGGCACGCCGCCTCCCCGCACTGCTATGGGATGAGCACTGTGCCCGCTGGACCACAATTTCCATTCACTGATCAGGACACACACCCCACCCCTGACGTGGTGGATGAAGTGGATGAGATTACAAAAGTCACATAAACTAAGTAACAATTACACTATTCAACAACTTATGCATTTTAGGTCAGAGTTTCCAACAACAGCTTCAGTGATAGCATTTAAACTCCAACAGTGGCCACAGGCAGAAAATGGTGCTGAAGCTCCTGGCACTGAAACCAGGTGGATGTCCTTAGTGCAGCCACAGCACAAAGCTTCTTGTTTGCATAGCCAAAAAAAGTGGATAGATAGACTTCCAGTGCCAAGCACCTCTTCTGGCTTCAGAGTAGTGAAAAATGCTAGCCATGCAAAGGATGAGCTTTGAAAGTAACAATTTAACTCTTAAATAAGCAAGAACAATTCAAAGCCATACAAGAGGTGTAAACTAGCTGGATTTCAGGAAAGATGTCACCTGGCATTCAGCAGCTTGCTGGACTCAACAGGATGGCTCTTGGTCCTCAAATCTCATCCCACCCCTCAATAATGACATCTTGCGCCAGCCACTAGCATGTCACTTAGTCTGCTTTCCTGAGCCCTTCCATCTATAAAATTGGAATAATCACATTTAATTTCCTTGCAGAGCTGTTATTAGGGTTAATTAGCTAATGTTTGTACACTGCTTTGAAAAATGTAGCAGTGCTCTCTCTCTCTCTCTGGCTCCTTCTCCATCACTTTCTCTATATATAAATATATGATGCCCTATTATCATAACCATCTGTGCCAGTGGGAAATTTTAATTGCTGAGCTAGCTCTTGGGAAAGACCTGCCATTCTGTAATATATAGGTCAGAGGACTTTGTGAACTGTGAAGGTAACGATAACACATTTCAACAGGGAATGCAGTGAGACATGAGGTAATGCTAAATCTGGTGCTAGGAGGGAGGTGTTTACTAAAAACCTAGAAGAAAGCTCTTGGTGGCCCTTTTGCACGAACGAAGTACTAAGGAAGGGATCAACAATCCAATCTCTCTTCAGGAAAACAAATTTATCTTCGGCTAAAAAAACTGAGAAAACGGTGACCTGCATTTCAAAATGCGAGGGATGGGATATCCTAAAGGCTAACCTGGAAGAAATAGATGTGAAAGCAATTCCATTGCTAGAGAAAAACAAGTGGGTCAAAATAAATGGCTCCTCTGACTCTTGGCATGAAATGAGCTCATTTCTTAAATGAGAGAGGAAAGAAGTTATGAAGTCTGAATATATGCTGGAGGTAAAATATTATAAGGCAAAGAGTCAGGGGGACAAACAGTAGGCTTTTTGTTTTGTTTTTACCTTAAAAGAGTAATGGGAAACTAGTATATGTTTTTATAAATATAACCAAGGAAAATACAGGGGAGAAAAAGGGTCTATTGTTGAACAAGGCAGGGGATCACACAACAAGAACCCAGATGGATGAAGCACTCGATAGTTATTTCCCTATATGTTCTGTAAAAAGGACATAGAAGTATTGAGCAGGAAATAAACTTCATGATCTAGATAAGCCTGGGAAAAACCAACCAAACAAACAAACAAAACCCCATAAAATGAAGAAGTGTGAAAGTATATCCATTTAATGTGCCAAATCCTTTCTACAGCAAACATCTACTGAAGTCAATGGAGTTAAACAAGGGATAAATTTAGCCTACCATTTTACAACTCAGTAAGACCAAATGATGTGCACAGAAGGGACCTAAAGAAACCAAATATATACTGAGACCATTAAACTGCTGTTGAGCAGTCTTAAAGCTCATATGGAACTAGCAAGATATGAGTAGTCTAGAGATAAACATTTTCTAGGAAATAGGTACAACATGGGGATGGGGTAAGACACAGGAAATTGCAATCAACTGCTTTATTAGAAGAAATAAAATACACAACATAAAACAGCATGATGAGTAAAAGAAAAGTTCAATAAAGAATTATTTTGCCCAGAGAAACCCAAATGTCTTCCAAACATGCAAGCTTCTTTCAGTGAATGAATCCCGGGTTAATTAAGCAGTCTTTACTACTTATTCCTATGGGATTATAAACATACATGAGAGTATGACTTCAACAATAACCCCATGAAAACAGAGGGAAAGAGGAAGTCCTAGCTCAAAGTCCACACTCAAGTACACCAGTGTAAATCTGGATAACATTCATGAACTGCCATGGATTTAGCTCAGTGGAGCTGTAACCCAAGGCTGGACCAGCCTTGGACCCAAACCCTTCACAGTGTGAACTAACGCTCCTAGGAAATGTGCTAGCTTAGCACACAGGGGCTCATCCTGGAAAGCAAACCACCGCTGGTGCCAGAGGAACCATAAATAAATCACCAAGCACAATCAGACCTCAGGCTGCCGGCTGGAGGAGCCAGTTAAGAAGACTGATTCAGATGAACGCAAAATCAAACTGAGATCATTGACTCCACCAGACACCAGCATTATCCCTGGGAATGTGCCTGGAGATTTTCAGTCACCTAGGTGAACCACAGATCTACATCTTCTGTTAGTGTGTTTACTGTGGGCTTAAATAACCCAGATGTATCAGAAATGTGGGTAAACTAGCCAGTAGGGAATTCAGAACATTCATCTATTTTAAGAATATTTTAATGCAAAATTTAAAAGAGGAAGTTCCTGTAGCACCCACAACCTTTATGCAGATCTGCTAGATCCCCACACACTATCATGTGAAGGCACACTGATACCAAGGTGTTTTTACAAAATAATTACTTAAAGACCAGAAATATCAAGCAAATTTCATGGTCAAATCACGTTTATGAAAGGTAGCAAACAGCACCTGATGACAGGAAGAGGGCTGATGCGCATCTGCTCCAGGCCTCCTCTCATAGCTTCAGGCCTCCTCTCATAGCCTGGCAAGAAGACACACTTCACTGTGATGAGCACTGAGGAGGTCACCTGGTGATGAGAACCAACACAGGGGAAGACTGAGTGAAACCATGCCATAAGCCTGCAGGCCAGAGAGACAGGTACACTCAGGAAGGATAAGCCTTTGTGCAGCCAAAAGGCACAATTTTGTGCCAAAGGCTGCAAGTTTGTGGTGGGGAGAGAGGCATAACTGGGGAAATGCCACCAAAAGGTTCAGCAGATTTAGGAGGCACATGGGCTTTGGGAAAAATTGTTTATAGTTCAGGGAGAGAAGAGGAAGTGGAGACAATTAATGCGTAATTGAAAACTGAAAATTGAAAATTACCAATATATAGCAGCAATGGGGTGGTTAACATACGATAGATGAAAAGTCATAAGCAGCTTGAAAGAAAGATTTCTACAGGTTATGGTAAAACAGTACCAGAGCAAGCTGGCGGAGTGCTGGCTGCCTGGTGCTTACCCAAACAGCTCCTCTGTTGGCACCATACCTCAAAATTGCTTTTTGTTTGACATTGTCTGCCCTGCCTACAGAGGTACTTTATCAATAAACCATTCCTAATAAGACAGCAACGAGCAACAGCTCCCTACAACATCATGAGTTGTCCACTTCAGGGAACTCTCCACCATGCTCAACTCACCCCTCTGCCTCTCAACAGACACCTACTTCACATGGGAGGGGACTGGACCTCCACACCATCGCACCCTTGGCTTTGAAGGGACACACTGACTTCAAGTCCAACGTCTGGTGTTTGCCATGGCCATGTGTGACCCACTCGACAGCTCCAGCAAGCTATAGCAGATTTAAATGCCAGCCAGGACTGCCACCACAGCTGTCAATCAAAAGGCCCACAGCACGGTTATTTCTGTTTCTTGGAGGAGTAACTACCAGTGCTTGTAGTGCACTTTGTGTTTCAAAGGCAGCCTACCTTGCTGAGACAGGAATGTGAAAACAAGTTTATACAGGCTCACCCATTCTTTATGGAGTTCATGGCCCTTGTGAAAATACCCTCTTTCCTTTCCCCTCGACCCCCTCCCCAACCTCGCTGCCTGAAGATGACAGGCATTTCCACAGCAAAGGCTGAGGGGGTGGATTTGAAGGACATCTACCCTTAACCTGACTTCTCAGGAAGTCCCAGGCCTTGCAGAGGGGCTATTTCCAACTGTTCTATCAGCAACTCAGGGAATGAGCCTGGTGCCAGGTGGCTTAGTCAGGGATTATCAAAAGCTGGGCTGCTCCCCACATCTCTTTTTAGATGCCTTTCTCCACTCTCAGTGAAGTTCTTGGGACTCCTTGTGCTCCTCCAAGAGCAAACTTCAGGCATCCTTCCAGAAAGCCAGGTGATGGAAGCTTAGAGATCATGCCAGGTGATGCATCAAGAGATACCGGCCACAATCTATTAAGAAATCTTTGCACAACAGTGCCAGAAGTCTAGTCCTTTGGTGGCAACAAGCCTCAGCACTCACTGTCCTACCAGCATCATCGCCAAACAAGTTGTAGGAAGAGGGCATTCCTCCCCAGCATCAGCCTTGACTTCCTCCATCTCTGCAATTTAACAGGGCTCTGGTCAACACCAGGGACTGCTGCAGGCTATGGTACTGGGAAAGCAGAGCACTAAGAGGAAGATACAGTCTTTGGAAATAGGGTTTTAATAACTTCAGACCTCTATCAGCATGTATCTTCCAGTGACAGTACACAGACTTATTCAAGATGGTCACTGTGCATGTCCCTTTTAACCAACTGCACGGTAAAATGATGTTTTGAAGTAACTCAGTGCGTGATACATATTTGGCAACCATTTATGAAGCACAGAAGTAAATAGGAGGGCAAAACACCCTAGACCACTTGTATCTCCTTCATTGGTGCTGCAGTAGTGCTTTATCCCTTAATCTTCCAAGCCAGTCAGATGTTATAGACATAAAAAGTTTACACCTAACACATACAACCATGCTCAAAATAAGTTTTGTGGCCCAGTCAGGAAGGAATGACTGTGGCTTCTTCACTGTCCTTGCACAACACAAATCTCAGCCTGGCTGAAGGATGAGATTCAAGAGAAGATGAAGGCAAGTCAGCCATGAGAAGCCAAACTGCAAAAGCTAGAAGCTGCAAAATGCTAACACATTTCATGTCACTCCAAAGCAGCAGAACCAAGAGTATCTAAAGAACAAACTATTTTCAGCAGCACTGATAGGAGCTTGGAAATTAAAACTCTAGACTATGGAGTGCATCCACTTGGTCTGCTGGCCCATATGGCCAAGGCAATTATCTCCATTCATTTCACCTCTCTGCTCACTGGAAGAAGGGCACATTTGGAAAGAAAGATGGAGAAATACTGCTTTAAAAGAGCAAGTTTTTCACAATTTCTAAAAATATTTCCATATATATTACCTCAAAGGGATGTAAAATAGTATGATCATAGGCCACGCTAAGATGTGACATAACATGCAACCACCACTGCACAAAACCTGTATGAGGTAGATCAATCACTCAGCAAGGTATGAGGGACACTGGAGCATCCTGGGGCACCACAGCATTGCAGAGACAGTTTGCTACTGCAGTTTCAGACAACTTCAGAAGTTTAAATAAATAAATAATGTATGTGACTAAATGCTGCCTTTACTGTTTGTATATATTGTTAAAGGCACAACTCCATTTTTAAAGCATTTTACAGGTCACGTTCAAGAACTCGCCATGTATATCCACACTTGCTTTCTATTTCCTAACTACCCTTTAATTCTTGATAAGATTGTAGTGCACACAACTGGTGTTCCCAACTTGCCGTTGCATGAGGTTATGAGGCACAACAAAAGTGGCTGCCTGTAATCTTCCACAGCTACACTTGTAGGTATCAAGCCAGGGAGGTATGAAACGCTAGGGGAAAAGCAGGAGTAAGGAACAGCTGCTTAGCTCTAATTTGAAGTAAACACTGTCTCTCGCAGATGCCTGGCCTGCAGACAGTAGGTGGGGAGCACCAGAAACCACCAGCAGCACAATGACCCCTAATTAGTAACAAACGGAAACGAGAATGTGCGGAATGGGGCTGCCTGCACCCATGCGTAATAATTAGTAACACGCTGCACCACACATGGTATGCAACACTGTCACTCCAGCAACCTCCTGTTCAGTGAAAGAGGAACAAGGTTAGACCTCCCAACCTAACTTGCAGTTTTAGTTTTAACAATTTATTGGAAGGATGCATCACAGTGACGGCTGAGGAATATTCAAGCTAAATTTTACATCTCGGGTGAAAAACCCCGATCAGCCCCACTACTTCCTGCATCCCATGGATTTTTAACTAAAACCTCACGATCCAAATTTAGAAGCAACCTTGTAAAGAAGCCACTGCCTTGGAGACCTTGGGAGTGCTGCCTTGGACATTGCTGGTAAGGTGTCTAGCACCAAAGGCCATGTCGCAGTGTGCTTCAGAGGAATGGGCGTAGAAGGGACACTGCTATGGGTGTGCTAGAAGCGACAGCTACTGCCGTCACCTCCAGTCAAATGCACTGCAGCTTCTGCTACCGTCAAGCAGCAGAGAGCACTTCTACGTCATCTTCAACCACTGTTAGCTTTGACACTGCTTTCACTTCCACTACTTACACACTAAAGAAAAAGAGGGGTGCTGGGAACACAATTTACTCAGAAATGCTGGCTTTGTAAGAACCCACCGTTCTTATTTCCCTGCAGCATATGCAGGAGTAAAAATAGGCAACTAACCTCAATAGCTGGTGAAGCTCTCAAACACTGAACAGATTTGCTGCAACCTTCCTGGGCACTGCATAAAACCCATCCTTCACTCCAGATATCCCTGAGAGGAGCAGGAGAGCCATGCAGCGGCTACACTGCGGTTTCTAGCTGCACTGCTCTAGCAATGGTACATTAGACAGGGGCAAAAGGCTTTTCCTCCCCACCTCACTCCGTGTTTCTGTCTCAAAATCAGCCCTAGCCATGCGTTTTCTGATGAAGATGAGGGAGGAATGAACATAGCAGAGGACAGCACCTGATAGGTTATCACCTGCTGTAACTGCAGCTGCAGAGACTTGTAGCTGGCCTGGCACCACCCTAACAAGAGACATGGGACTATCAAACCAGTAACACAGCCACTGCTTGAGGAGAAGTGAGACAGAGGGAAACTTTAATTCCCATGGAGCTCAATCAGTGCAGGGCCACAGAAGAGTAGGACTGGGAGGAAGCTCCAGAGCTCACTCCACGCATGAATTCAACGAGTGCTTTCATCACAGGAACATTATTCACTCCTTCCTGCTTCCCTTTTATTTTCCTACAGATCACAAACCCAACAGACATCCACGATGACTAAAGAAGCAATTATGGGCACGTCACTGAAATACTGCAAGGACAGAATTACTCTGGATTCCCAGTACACCCTCTCTGCTTGTGGATGATTGTGTTTGCTACAGGCCTAACTCTGTTCCCATTGAAGATGTACCAGCACACACCCTGCAAGATGGTGGAGCAGCACCATGCCATGGTACCATCAACGTCTTGCAAACCATGGAAGTAGATGCCAAGCCAGGTTTACAAATGTGGGCAGCACGGTTTCATTAGCCAAACCAGTGCAACTAACAATTATGTGCTTTTCTTCAAGGCATATCAACAGCTGGTCCCATTGAAGACATGATCTAAGACACCTGCTACCCTCATTTTGAGGGGGTCCTGAGCTGAGCAGGTATGGAAACTACTCACTGCAGTGCTCCCAAGCAACCAAAAGTGCTTTTCGTTTAACTGGCCAGTCAGATCTCCTAATTTCCACAGTGCTCCTGACTAGATGTGGGGTTTTTTGGTGCTGGTGGACAGCCAGCTAAACGTGAGCCAGCAGTGTGCTCAGGTGGCCAAGAAGGCACAAGACATCCTGGCCTGTATCAGAAATGGCATGACCAGCAGGAATAGGGATGTGATTGTGCCCCTGTACTCAGCACTGGTGAGACCGCAGCTTGAGCCCCGTGTTCAGTTTTGGGTGCCGCAGTATAAGAGAGACATTGAGGTGCTGGAGCAGGTCCAGAAAAGGGCAGCAAAGCTGGTGAGGGGTCTGAGGAACATGTCTTATGAGGAGTGGCTGAGGGAACTGGAACTGTTTAGTCTAGAGAAGAGAAGGCTGAAGGGAGACCTTACTGCTCTCTACAACTATCTGAAAGGAGGTTGTAGAGAGGTGGGTGCTGGCCTCTTCTCCCAAGTAACTAGCAATAAGATGAGAGGAAATGGGCTCAATTTGCACCAGGGGAAGTTTAGGTTGGATATTAGGAAAAATTTCTTTACTGAGAGAGAGGCTGGAACAGGCTGCCCAGGGAAATGGTGGAGTCACCATCCCTGGAGGTGTTCAAAAAACACATAGACGTAGCACTTTGGGACATGATTGAGTGGTCACGGTAGTGCTATGTTGACAGTTGGACTTGATGATCTTAGAGGTCTTTTCCAACCTTAATGATTCTATGATTCTCTTCCGCACCCACATGCAACTCCTGCTGCTTGGCCTCACAGCATACAGCAATCAATCAAACACAAATGTGGACATTTGAATCTCGGGCAAACTCAGATTCATGCAATGCAAACATACGTACCCTTGTACAGGCACACACGCTTTCCAGCAACTTAATGATTCACTGCAAAGGAAGAGGCTGTTTGTTTTGCTTCAGGAACCGATATTGATCCTGATACCCAAATGGCACCTTCTCAGGAGAGCAAAGTTATTCCCCCTTGTCTGTGTCTTTTCTTCTGGATAGATGTCTTGGCCTGAAATGTTATACTGAGTCCAGGTGTCTTCAGAGGTTTAGTGCATGTGTGCAAGAACAGAAGGGGCAACATCCCAAGTTCCCACAGCATGGTAATTGGTACTCCTGCAGGGATCTGCCCTTCTTTGCCACTTTCCTTATCCCTACTTTCTATGAAGGAATTACACAGGTATGTGCAGGACAGCAGATGGTGCATAAATCCTGCCGCAGTTTCCACTGAGTTTAGACATTCACTTCACACCAGTCAGAAAACATACTTGGCTTTTTACTACTTTTATTTAAAGGCCTACAAAACAATATAAATCCCATCTTCCTCCTCTGGAGGAGCCAAAAAGACTCGTTAAGCCTTCTAGTTCCCTCTGCTGCCATAAAAAGGTGCAGAGTTTCTGAATGCAATCAGCTGCTCCACAAAGGCCCTGCTGCAGTCTCAGAAAAAAATCAGAGTACACACACCTCCCAACAGAGCCTCCCATGGGACCACATCAGCCTCCCAGCACTGAAGGGTCACCTCTGAGTAGAAAGGCTTCCAGAGACCCTCCTCTGGCTCTGAGTCTTTGGAAACAATCAGACTTCAGAAGGTGACTGTCTACACAGTGCACGGGGCTGAAAAGAGCAGTCTGTTTCTGCAAGTAAGATCAAGAAGTCAAAGCACTTAAGCTTTTGCATTCTACTAAGCTTCCAAGATACTGTCCTTTAAGACATTGAAGCCAGATGTCCTGCTAGCAGAGACAGAAAGCTAGACACCAACCAGAGTACCTCCTTACATGCCCATCAGCCTCTCCAGACTCACAACTAAGAAAAAGGGGGGCAAAGAGATCCCAATTACCCAGAAGCTCTGCATGGTTTCTACCTGGCAGAGCCCAGGGCTGGAGCAGGGCACTGAGCCAGTCTGGGCATGCCAGGAGACTGCCATTTCCATATGTGAAGGCAGTACCCACCCCTGCTTTACATCCCTTTCAGCTTCCCAAGAGTCAGGGAAAGAGCTCCCACAGTCAGCCAGCTGATGCTAAACCAAAATGAGGGTGGTAGCCAACCTGATGCCTCGAAGTAGCTACAGTTGCACCTACCTGCTGGTGCTATCCTGGACAGTGAGGTGACAGCAAACCTCAACATCCCCAGACTAGACATGTACAAGTACAATGCTGGTTTGTGCATGCTCAGTGGAGGTGGTGCTTCCCAACACTACATGTTACACATGTAAAACAGAGGCAAATTGTGGACTAGCTGACAGCTTATCCTGCACCCTAAGGCAGCAAGACTGCCTCAAACAACCCCCTCTTGGTTCCTCTGGAGAAAGCATTGGGCAACCTAATGGCAACAGTCTGTGGCATACATGCTAGATCTGGATAGCATCCCTTAAGCTGCCCTCACAAATGGGTGGCATGCCAAAGCTGTGACATACTACATACTAATGTCCCCATCAGTCATTCATTTTAATGTATTTCAAGCATGTGTTCTAAAGACAGCTTCCATCAACAGCAGTTCTTCAAACACAAAGGCTGGTATCACTGAAAATTGTCTAAGGAGAGAAGCACTATATGAAAGTTAAAATGTAAGAGATGTTTTTCTCTGACAAGTGTGCTCCAGGAATAGAAACCACAGTAAAACACAGTGATTAACAGAAGGATGTATGTTATCTTTTCTAGGTCAGCTCTCAATAACTTGAGAAGATACCAGGTCACAGACTCATTTGGTAGGTTGTGTTTTTTTCCTTTTTCTAAAAACACAGCTATTTTGACTTCAATGGAACTTTTTCCATTCTTCAACCACTAAATCATAGAATGTTAGGGGTTGGAAGGGACCTCTGGAGATCATCAAGTCCAACCTCCCTGCCAAGCAGGACCAGAGAATCTAGGGCAGGTCACACAGGAATGCATCCAGATGGGGCTTGAAAGTCTCCAGAGAAGGAGACTCCACAACCTCTCTGGGGAGCCTGTTCCAGTGCTCTGGAACCCTCACAGTCAAGAAGTTCCTCTTCATGTTGAGGTGGAACTTCCTGTGCTCTAGCTACTGTGCAAAGATAGAGACATTTGCCAGAGCATGCGGAAGTGATCCTCCAACTGTTGGGTCGCCCTCCATCCTTCCCAAAATTATAGGTCCATGAGCCACAGAGTAAGTGAGCTCCAGCACTTGGATGATGCTGTGGCAAACATAGGAAGAGATCCTGTTGGTGCTAAGCATCAGTGTGCACTGACATCCTGTCCTTATGGCACCAGGCTCCAGAGCCATAGAATCATAGAATGGTTTGGGTTGGAAGGGACCTTAAAGATCATCCTGTTTCAACCCCTCTGCCATGGGCAGGGACACCTCCCACTCGACAAGGTTGCTCCAAGCCCCATCCAATCTGGCCTTGAACACATCTAAGGATGCAGCATCCACAACCCCTCTGGGCAACCTGCTCCAGTGTGAAGTATTTCTTCCTAATATCTAGTCTAAATCTCCCTGTTTCAGTTTTAAACCACTACTCCTCATCCTATCACTACACTCCCTGAGAAAAAAATGCCTCTCTGTCTTTCTTGAAGGCCTCTTTTAGATACTGGGAGAACACAATAAAGTCTTCCTGGAGCCTTCTCCAGGATGAATATCCCCAGGAGCCACTAGTCTTCAGCAGTGAGCTATGGTGCATCTGATCCCATGGTGGCTTGCCAACATCTCCAGGTCTTTCTTTGGAGACTAAGACTGCAGTCATACCCTCCCATACATCTACTGGAAACTCAACAGAGATTTAAGCCACAAAACTCTGTCCAAGTGCTGAAGCTTGTCTCTGCTATGCATCACACACTGAGTGGGGTCCTGAGGAAAAGGGAGCTCTGCTGTTCCCTGATGGCATCATTTCACCCTTGGGTTCCTCAGAAGCTAGGGAAGGGCAAGATGGGTCTGGAAGGACAGCCATGCACTGACACAGATCCTGGGTCTTCTGCATCAGATGTGGATTACTGCAACAGGGTCCTTCTCGTCACAGCCAGCATCTCATATCTGCAATGAAAGGATGTGGTCTTTTCTCACTCCTTGCAGATTCAGAGGAAAGGTGAAGGTTTGATATGATAAGATGTCCTGGCAAGCTGTGCCTGGTGTCTGCAGTCACAAGAAAGGCACCAAACTGTGGTTTTGCTTTATGCAGAGAAGTGATTCCTTGCAAGGCCCAGCATCCCAAGAGATGCAAAATGGCCACCCAAAACCACACCACCTCTTCCACCATAAGACTGAGCAGGAAGGTCCTCTCACAATGAGGAATTTCATGCTTGGGAATGAAGAAACTTGGGAATGAGAGTTGCTCTGTCAGTCTTATGTCCTGGTCTCACCCATCGCAGACAAACACACTCCTCTCTCTGCCTCTTGCCTTAAAATCACTTCCTGGGCATCTCAGAAACATCTGTTGATGCCAAAAAGGACTTGCAGAACTTCCACAGATGCACTCAGGATTGACTGTCATGTCAGTGCTCTCTGGAGTAGCTAAGGCCAAGTGAATGGCTGGAGATAGAAGATTTTGAATAGGGCATTAGATGGAGCAAGGCTGCAACTCCACTCTGGAGAAGGTTGGTGCAGCAGGAAGATAAAGAATGTGATATACAACCAAGAACACAGGTGGCTGGAATGGGGAAAAGGCGATAACTGAGCAGCTTCTGAGGTCACCTGGGCCAACTATGGGCTGGACTTGGTGAGCTGAGAGCTACTTGCACTGTGCTGTTACGAATAAACAGCCACATCTACAATCAGAGCTGAAAGTTCCTCAGACGGAATAGAAAAGGTGGTAAATATTTATAGCTCAGTCTGAACTAACTAATCAGTGCAGCAAATGAGAGAGCTCACAGCAACTCATTTACATAAATCCCCTGGAGGAGGAAAGTTCATTAATAGTCCAACAAGTGGTCAGAGATGGGGACAAGCCAACATACCTCATTTACTCTCCAGTGGGCATCACAGTCACGCTGTCTTCTACCTTCTTCCTCTGTCTGTAGTAGCATCCCCTTTAGAAAAAGACACAAAATTACTCAAATTCTTAGTAACTTTTGATGTTTCAGATGTTTCAGCCTGGTGTTGTGCTGTCAGCCAGAGCTGGCAGCATTCTGGTGCCAGACAGGACAGCTGGAAAGGAAATGAAGTCAAATCCACTCATTTCTTGTAAAGTCATTTTAACTTGCAAAGTTCCCCTTTGTCTCAATAAGAGTTTGCCTGGAGTGCAATCAGAGGAAGATCTGGAGCTGGCCTGAGCCATATCTGAAAATCTATGGCAAAAGGTACATGTATGTAAAATATGAATATGCAAATTACATATATGGAAAATATACCTGGGATCAGAGCAAAGACACACACACACACACATGCAAATCAGAGAATGGTTTGGGTTGGAAGGGACCTCAAGGATCATCTAGTTCCAACCTTCCCTGCTAGACCAGGTCCCTGGGCCACTGATTGGTTACATTTTACTGGTAGACCTAAAAAATGGGCTCTGGCCAAGAAACCCCGTCCTGAAACCATGACACACATAAAAAAGAAGTGGTATTTAGGATAATTTAAACAAACAAACACAGAGCTTCCGTTCTGACATGTCAGCTCTTTTCACTTCTCTAGGTAGGCTGAGGTGAAATATTTGGTTATTTCTCAGGGAAAAAAATAATTGCGAGTTCTGGTTCATTTATTTATTTGTTTATTTTTAGTACTTCATTTTTGCATTATCTTGACTCAGAACGGGAGCAAACAGGAAACATTGGAACTGCCCTCAGACAGAAATCCCTTTTTTTTTTTTTTTTTTTGGCATTGTTTTATTGTATCTTATTCTCTTCCATGTGATGTCCCACTGCAAGATAGGTCAACCTTCGAGGGAGTTTTCCCAACTGAGCCCTTAAAAACTATATCATTCTTGGGGTGAAGAACCTGTCATCAGAACATCTTCCCCTTCTTCACTCAGCTGAGCCAACCCAATGGCAAAATACATTCCCCACTGACTCTCATTCCCCTTTCCACCCCACTAAACACAAAGATGCTCCTCAGCCACCACAGACCTCAGCAATGGGAGGCTTTGTTTGATTGGGGGCTACCGTGGGCCATCATCATTGGTTGGTAATGCTGTGAGGGTGTAAATATTGTTTGCAGCTTCCCTGTCTGTGTTAACACGCAGAATTAAAGCAGAGTACGCCACATTCACCACAAAAAGTTCTTTTTGTTTTAGTTTTGTCCTTCGCTTATTGAAATTACAGCTTGTGTCTGACCACCAGTGAAACCTTGGCGTGTAACAGGGGTTTCCTTTTTTTAATTAGTGGTTTGTTTTTTGTTTTTCCTTAAAATTTCAACTCCTTTCTATTTCCAGAATCAAATGGGAAGTTCCATCTCCTTGAACTGAGAAAACACAGATGTGTGATTGAAGACAATATTTCAGTACCCATCCCTAAGGATAAACTAGTTAACATCCAACAGACACGTTCGTCCACATTGAGCAGCTGCATGTGATGTGAATTGTTCACCTCTGAGAAAGGCCAAAAGTGGGAGGGAGCCAATAGGCAAAGACTGAACTTCACGCCAGGTGTTGGGTGTGAACGCAAGAGGTCCCAACTCTGTTGGAGCTGCTGCAGCCCTTGAGTGCCTCAGCCCTGATGGCCCTGGTTGGCCATGGGTGTAGTTACTGCCAACAACAACTGAAATAACTCAGTTGTTTGGAGTTTTATTCCTACTCTGGGCAGTTGTCCATGGCTGGAGGTGGCCGTTGCAGAGCTAGATGACCTACATCCAGAGCAGTTCTCACCTCTTGCAAGAACATGGCTGAAGAAAGGGTTGCCACAAGGAGTGAGGAGACAGGAGAAGGAGGTCAATGCTCATCTTCTCCATCTGATCATATCCAGCAAAGCAGATCAAGGCTGTAAGCCTGCCCAGGCAGGGGCTGTTACTCACCACTGTTTTGGAAAGTCAAACAACGGCTGAACCCTTATCCTGACCTTAGTGCCTCAGAGGGATAAATTAAAAATAATGAAAAATAATATTAGCGATAATATTAATGATGAGTTTTGCACTGCTGGATGGGAAGTTTCCATTAGCAGCCGTATCTCCCTCTGTGACTGGCAGCTAATTCGCTGTTACTGATATCTTGCAAAATGAGCGCTGCTGGGAATAGCTTGGTGAGTGTTTCTCTACCCAACCACTCCGGGTCAAATGCAGAGTGATCTCATGCAGCATGGCCTGAAATGTTAAGCCTTGCATTGGGAGAGAGGGGTGAGCAGGCCAGGTCATGCCTGGTATTAAAAGGATTTTTTGTGCCATGCTCCAGCCAAGTGCCTTGGATTGCAAGGACCCAAACAATCCTTCCCTTCATTCTCCAGCAAAGTGGTATTTTCAGGAAGACAGGGAGGGTCTTCCCACATCTGATTATTTCTTTTTTTCTCTTTTTTTCTTTTTTGTTGTTATGACACATACCCTACTTGAATAGTTGAAGGGAGGGAGGGATACAAGTCCACCCCAAAATACGCATTAAAGAGACAAAAGAATCCTTAGGTCATCTCCTTCTGCCTCACTGTCCCTCCAGAAGACCTCAGACACATTGGGGTTTGCTTTAGCTGGTCCTGAGGTGCTGGGGACCTCCCAAGCGGAGAACCTCATGAGTGGGAGTAGCAGATACAGCAGTGATTTATCTGTGACACCCATACAACTCTGCTGCATCAGGACAGCAATAAAGGAGCTGCACCATGTGAGGAAACCTGTACACAGAACAGACATTCTGAAGTCATCCAGAGCCATGTGCTGCTCCTCTGCATAACACAATTATGACTATAAGGAGCAATTCACAGAATCAAGGAAAGATAGGGGTTGGGAGGGACCTCTGAAGATCAGCTTGTCCAACCCACCTGCTCCAGCAGGTCACCCAGAGCAGGGTCCCCAGGATCGTGTCCAGCCAGGTTTAGGATCTCTCCAGAGAATGAGACTCCACAACCTCTCTGGGCAGCCTGGGCCAGCCCCTGCCACCCTCACAGCAAAGAACTTTCTCCTCCTGCTCCTATGGAACCTTCTGGGTTTCAGTCTGTGCCCCTTGCCCCTTGTCCTGTTGCAGGACACCTGTTGCATCTCTTGCACCTTGCCCCTTAGCTATTGATCAGATCCCCTCTGAGGCTTCTCTTGTGCAGCTCAGCAGCCCCAGGGCTCTCAGCTTTTCCTTGGCACAGAGATGCTCCAGGTCCCTCAGCATCTTTGCAGCCTCTGCTGGACTCTTTCCAGTAGTTCTTTGTCACTCTTGAACTGGACATAATGTTCCAGAGGTGGCCTCCCTAGGGCAGAGTAGAGGGGAAGGAGAACATCCCTCAACCTGCTGGTCACACACTTCTTAGTGCCCCCCAATTCATGTCACTTGCTCCACAGTGCTGCTAGATCTGACCTCGTTGTGCAAGAGAGAGACGTGGCTATAGCATGTAAGATCACCCCCCATAGATGCCAGAGGTTATTTCTATCCATAGGGAAATAAGGAACCGACATTTGCAGAATAGGTGCTTCACGCTGATTGCCTCTCTCTTGACCTTACGCTGCATAGTGCTCACAGCGACATCTCCATTAGCAATATTCATCCTCAGCTCTCTTTATAGTCGATAGCACTTCTATGGTGTGATTCATCCCACCGAAATCAGCTGCAAAACAGGTCACCCACTGGGAGTGTGGATTTCTTGCTGCTGACTGCCAGGTGAGCCAAAAGTGATCAACTTGGGTGGTGATGTTTGCAGTCTACATGCCTCAGGTTGTGGGAGATGAACCTTACACCCCCAAGGTTGAAGAGGAGTCCAGATTCTTGAAAATGTTATAAACACCTGGTACAGGTGGGAAGTCAATTGCAACAACTTCTCTGATCTGGAAAAGAGGTCATCTACCCCTCAATTTTAGGGCATGGAGACATCTCTTCTCCTGTGTTGCCCTGTCAGAGCTCACCTAAGAGCCGGGATTTGCAGAGAAAATTGCAACCTTCTTGTCCTTGCCTCTTTGCACTGGAGACAACAATATTAAATTTCAGTCTTTCTCCTAGTTTTTTAGCCCTTTTCTGATATTCCACTGGAGACAGCATGCTGCTGAGGGACTCCGGCATTTATAAATTTTCTTTTCCCCCTCATCAAGCCAACCATTCTCTTACGAAACGGTGATTCCATTTCTTAATCTTCCTATTTTCTTCTCAGTGTGTGTTTGCTAATCAATTTCACAAGCCGCTGCATGAGGATTGGGGAGAAGAGCTGCTCTCCTCCTACATTTGGACATTCTGCCTGAACCAGACTATCCTGGTTTTCTGGGTGGCCTGTAACTCAAGTTAGACCCCCATGTACGTGAGCAGAAATGATTACTGGTGCTAGTGTCTTGTAACTGGGAAGCCATGGCCTCTAGTCCCTCCTTCCATCCAAGCATGGATGAGAAGAACTCATAGAGCATTTTCTATTGTCCCACAGTAACTGGCTGGAGGATCCCAGGTGACTTCTGAGTTGACAGCTGGAGAGAAATGATGAAGATTAAACCAACTCAACTGCTCTAAGGGCACTGCTTTTGTCTTCAACTCTGAACAAGTTGCAAGGAAGACGTAATAGCTGAGCAACTCGTACAAGCAACTCATATATATCATCCCTGCAGCTCTGCAGTCTGGAGGTGCTAGAAACCCCTTTCCGCTGCTGAAATAGAAACAGAAATTTCTAAAGGCACTCAGGTACCTAAAGATGCAGAGATGCCTACTGGGATTTGGAAAAATGCCTGTTTCAGGGTATCTCTATAGCTATCTTGCTTCAGACTCCTGGATGCCTCTGGAAAGCTGCTCCAGAGAGTCCACAGATACATAAGATGTGTTGAAATCCTCCAAACATGGAGGTCCTTCCAAACAGCTGGTCCAGAGCAGCTCATCCACGCTTCTGTGGCTAACCCCCTGTAGTGGTTCCTCTCCTCTAAGCCCCTCTAGCTGGCATGTAATTATTATTTTCAATGTGTGTGTTTCCAGACCAAAAAACCTAAAATAAAGCAATACCTGTGTTGTGGTCAGAGTTACTGCTGATGCTGAAGGTATATATTGCCCACCTTGTGGTTTGAAAGCTTGGGGGTGAAGGAAGTTCAGGGGGTCCAAATCTTGATGGGATAGTGATGAGGACTGGAAGTTGGGAGATAGCTCTATTGCTTATAGGACATTCTCCCTGGGGTGAAATATCCCAGAACAATGCTTGAGTTTAGTTCCAGAGGTTCCTCACTCCTGAAGGGAGTTGCGAATGGACTAATGTGTGTACCACATGGACCATCAAGGCACCAAGTAGCACAGATTTCACTCACTGGGCAATGAAGATGCAATGTAAACCCAGATCCTCAAAAAAAACCCCATAAGAAGATGAGCACCTCAGAGCCTTTAAAGAATGAGGCAGTGGCTTCCTCTCATCTTCAGTCCCAAAGCCACTTCTTAACCGTGCTCCCCTTGGCATCAAGAAAGGGGAGCAGGAGAAAGAAGGGATGACCATTATAAGAATTCAATGGGTGCTTACAGTATTTTGAAATTATCCCTCCTTCCATTCTGTGTTGCAAGGATGTGTCCAGCCAAGTCCTTGTGATCCATACTATAGAGACACCAGAACATGATGACACTAGGGAAGTGGTGAAGTCACCATCCCTGGAGGTGTTCAAAAAATGTGTAGACATGGCACTTCAAGACATGGTCTAGGGGTCATGGTAGTGTTGGGTTGATGGTTGCACTTGATGATCTTAGAGGTCTTTTCCAACCTTAATGATTCTATGATTCTAGTATATTCTCTGGTCACTATAATGAGAGCACTGTGTGTGCTTCCTAAGAGCTCTTCTCCATCAAACCACCAATATAACAAACCTTTTTGTCCATTTTTCTATAACAAGAATTCTCTTGCCATTTTTCTTCAAAAGTTCAGGCGCTGAGGAACTTTCTTCCTTAGGATAAAGTGGTGATGTACTTGGGCATCCAACAATCTCCAGATGTTCAGGAGAAGTAAAATATATTCAAAGAAAGAGGCTTGTTGTTTTTCTTTATTCTTAATAGTGGAAATAGGACTTTGCGGGGTTGTAACCTGTTGTAATTGCCAAACCAATGCTGGAGGACAGCTGGCCCTCTGCTTGCAGATCTGCTGGTTCACTAGAGGACAAGCAGCCAGGGCTGTCTGCTGTCTCAAGGAAGGCTTCATGCACATCAGTCTCCCCTGTCCATATACATTGTAGGGCCACAAAAATCATCAGAAGGCTGGAGCACTTCTGCCATTAGGACAGGCTGAAAGAGTCGAGCTTGTTCAGCCTGGAGAAGAGAAGGCTCCAGGGAGATCTTCTTGCGATGTTTCAGTACTTAAAAGGGCCTGTCAGAAAGATGGGGAGAGACTTTTGAGCAGGGCCTGTTGGGACAGAACAAGGGGTGATGGTTTGAAACTAAAAGAGGGAGATTTAGACTAGAGAAAAGGAAGAGATTTTTGATGCTGAGGGTGGTGAGAGTTGCCCAGAGAGGTGGTAGGAGTCCCATCCCTGGAAACATTTCAGGTCAGGTTAGACAGGGCTTTGAGCAACCTGCTCTCGTTGCAGATGTCCCTGCTCCCTGCAGTGGTGGTTAGACCAGATGGCCTGTAAAGGTCCCTTCCAACTGAACAATTCTATGATTTTATCTGTTGTAGATGTCCATTCATGCCTCACATTCTACCAGTCCAAGGCAGTGAGTCCCACTAACTATCTACATCTTTGTCAAAGTTTGATTTCCAAATGGACAAAACCTACCCTTAGACACCTGGAATGAGCCCCTAGACTTTCCAGAAACTATTTTGTGAGTGTTTACAGATGAAGAAGGAGATTTTGGCCCCGAATAGAAGTTTCCCCCCCGCCCTGGGAAAGCGCTCGGCTGGAAGGGCTCACAGTCTGACTGCAGGTGAGGTTTGTGGGTCCTTTGCTAACCCATAAGCAAACACAATTTCCAGTGAAACCTGTTTTGAAAGAGAAACATTGGACCAGGACCTCACCTCTGAGCTTGCACATGGTTTTCAAGGCGATGCTGAACTTTATGCCCCAAAGCTCTGAAGTTTAACCAAGGGCAACGTGCCCCTCATGCTTCAATAACAAACTGGACTCAAGAGGACATTTGCTGCCAGCTCCTATGGATGATAAAGCACAATTTATGAGACGCATTGTACAGGGAGGAGTCAGACTTTCCCTCAAGGTGTGCAGCAGATTGGCCACAGCTAGAGGTCAATAGGCCGATACTTGACAGGGCATGGCTAGAACTTGCATGTCATTTGGACACTTTCCTGCAAGCAGAGAGTAGAGATTGAGAAATCAGCAGGATTGGTCACCCTTCCTTTCATTGCTTAAATTATTTACTTTACTGTTTTCTCTTCTCCTGGCAGCCAGTTTGTCAGAGCAAGTGAAGCAGCTAGAAAAAGAGTTGTGACTGCAGCAGGAATATTACAGCAATTAGAAAGGGCCATAAACAGTTCCCTACGTATGAAACCACTCATTGAATTTGACAAGCAGCCTTTTCTTCTTCTCCCAGCCACCAAATACAATGCAGCCTCTTTCCCTTTCAGAAATGCCAGCACTTTTTTTTTTTCATTCCCACCAAGGGTCCTGTGCACCCGGATCAATACACTCGCAGACTGAAAGAGACCTTTCTCCTCATGCTGAATGTCTTGTGGATAGAATTAACACTGATGGCGCATGTCATAGCCCAACTGTAACTTAGAGACACATCATGAAACCATGCTGTCCTGGCACCAGTCCAACCGTCAGATGTAACAGAAAAGTAAAACAGGCTCATCTACCCCAACAACACACTGCTCTCTTGCAACCACTGATTTAAGCTTCCTACATGTTATGATGTGTCATTTGGAGGTGACTGATGAAGTACCAGTGCATGTTGCTTGTCTGCTCCTAGTAGCAGTAGGTGAGTAGCAGGTATGGCATAAGAATGGCTGGATGGATTGTCTTGGGCTCATTTCCATGTTTGCCTGGACTAGAGAAAAGAGAGAGGATATGCTACCAGAGCAGGACATTATAAACTCCACACTATATTGGATAGAGTAGAAACTTGTCAAGGATTCTACAGCCTCCAGAGTCAGAGGAAGAGACCTCAATCTCTTTACAGAGTTCTCTTCCATGTATATATTGTCTAAGAGTTGAAATCATAGAATGAACCATGGAAAGGTTTGAGTTGGAATGGACCTTAAAGACCATCTAGTCCAACTCCCCAGTCATGGGCAGGGACATCTGCAACTAGAGCAGGTTGCTCAGAGCCCCGTCCAACCTGGCTCTGAACTCTT
>JAVSBS010011835.1:51077-78361 GCA_033124195.1 Coracias cyanogaster | reverse complement strand
AGGTTGGCCGGGGCTCTGAGCAACCTGCTCTAGTTGCAGATGTCCCTGCTCCCTGCAGGGGGGTTGGACCAGATGACAGTGAAAAGTTCCTTCCAACCCAACCAGTCTAGGATTCTATGAACCACCAGGCACCAAATGCTATGGCAGAGGCAACATCTCAAGCTGCCACCTCGGCAGCTGGGCATCGGTGTTGGCAAAAGCAGAGTACCACAGCACTCACCCTCCCCAGGAGCACTTGGCCAGTAACGGCCTTACCAGAGCATGGGCAGCAAAGCAGAGCGCTCTCCAGACGTCTGGAATGTGTTCAATCTGTCTCCAAAATCTAAAAATGGCTCATCCTTCCCTTTTTTTAGAGAGGGCTGTCTAGAAAACGCCAGCACCCAGCGCCCTTGGAGTCAGGTGAATGGGGAGCTGGGACCTGATTTTGCTGCCCGATGGTGTTTCTGGTTTGGAAAGACATTTGAGCTGCTTGGAGGAAGTGTTTTGTGAAAGTATGAAGGCTTGTTATAGTAACCCAATTGTGTCTTGGAGTGGGTAACGTGCTTATTTTCTGCAGTGGACTCTTCTGCAGAAATGACCAAAAATATTCAATTCCTAACCTCCATCCAGAGAAGGAAGAATTCCCAAGAAAAGCGATACGAGGTCTGAGCTCACCCTTTCAACGCCACCAGTCTGGAAGGTGGGTTGGAAGCTGGCGTGGAGGTGAGCAGAGCAAGGAGCTGATGAGACTCACGCCATGACAATCTCAAGCCTCAACCAGATTTCAGGTCAAATTTGTATTTCCCTGTTCTGAGGGTTTTGAATCATAGAATCATTTAGATTGGAAAAGATCTTGAAGACCGTGAAGTCCAGCCATTCCCCCAGCACTGCCAGGGCACCACTAACCCCTGGCCCTCAGCACCACATCTCCACGCCTTGGAAACCCCTCCAGGGATGGGGACTCCACCACTGCCCTGCCCAGCCTGGGACAGCCCTTCACAACCCTTGTGGGGAAGAAATTTGTCCTAATGTCCAACCTAAACCTCCTCTGGCACAACTTGAGGCTGTTTCCTCTTGAGATTCTGCTGAGCTGGGTGCTGCGGAGCTGGGCAAGCTGGACCAGCTCACTCCTGCCAGGGCCAAAGATGAAAAGGAGGAAGGTCTTAGAGTTCCTTCCCTGCTCTCTTGCTGGAAGCCCACATGAGGACACTCAACCTCCACAGAGATTTATCAGTCCTCTGAGAGATACACACACTCACAGAACTCCCCGCTTCTCTTTTTATATTTATACAACAGGTTATCAGAAGTGGGTGGCCCAGCTCTGGAGCAGCAAGGGGAGCAGAGGGCAACATTCCCTTAATCACATCCTCCAGACACATTAAGCAATGCTGTGGTGAGCTGGACTGAGCCATGGGTGATGTGTGCATGCTGCCAACACCATGGCCGGGGCTCTTGGCCAGACTGCACAACCCATGGCCACCCACGCTCCAGCAGCTCCAGGACAGGGGTTGGAATCCTGGATTTGCCAAGAGTTTGCAGGAGGTGAGCCTGCCCATCTCTGACTCCTCCACTGCATGGGGTGACCAAACCTGGTCCAGGTTCAGCTGGACAGGGTGCTGGGCCATCTTGTTGTGCTTTTCCCAAGAAAGTTTGGGCCAGATGATCCTCAAAGTCTCTTCCAACCTGGTATTCTATGACTGTATGAAACCTGCAGGTTGCCCAGGAAGGTTGTGGGTGCTCCATCCCTGGAAGTGCTCAAGGGCAAGTTGGATGGAGCCTTGAGCAACGTGGTCTAGTGGGAGGTGTCCCTGCCATGGCAGGGGGTTTGGAACTAGATGATCTTTGAGGTCCCTTCCAACCCAACTTATTCTATGATTCTGTGATGAAAAACTTCTTTGGCCCATGCAGAGATGGTCCCTTCCCATCCTCCTGTCCCTGCCTTCCCTTGCTCCCCGCAGCCTGGAGCAGGGAGCCAGGTGGCCCCGCAGACCCCCATGGGTGTCTGTGTCCCACAGCTGGGCTGGCCCTGCTCGGCTCAGCTCGGTTGGAAGTCGGAGAGTGCCACCTGGTGCTCTGAGGACATTTCTCTCCCCAGCAGGTTCCCGCAGCTTTGCCGAAGGACTGGGAGTGGGCAGCGGGAGTGTTCTGCTCCCGTCCTTGGCTGGAGAGAGTGGAGGAGTTACCTTCTCACCCAGGACCACATCAGAGGGGTTTGCAGGCAGGAGAGGGAGAAAAAGTGTTGCAGGCTCCTCTTTGCTCTCAGCTCCATCAAGCTTCCCAGGGCATGAGGCTGCAGCAGGAAAAAAAAAAAAGAAAAGAAAAAGATGATGTCAGAGTTACCATCACAGTCACAGAGTGGGAGGGGTTGGAAGGGACCTCTGAAGATCATCCAGTCCAACCCCCCTGCTAGAGCAGGATCCTAGAGGAGATCACACAGGAACACGTCCAGACGGGTTTTAAATGTCTCCAGAGACGTTCCACAACCTCTCTGGGCAGCCTGGTCCAGTGCTCTGCCACCCTCCCAGCAAAGAAGTGTTTCCTTACGCTTCGGTTGAACCAAAGTGACTCTGTAAAACAGCTTGATTCTGATGTAACGCGAATTCCACCAGCTGGTCTTGAAAACCTCTCTACCTCTTCTTCCCCCCTCCTCCCCTGCCACGCCAATCTCATCCAGCGACCTGAAAGCACTTCGATGTCCCCTGGCACAGATGGGAAACTGAGGCAAGCAGGGGAAAAACGTGGCCCAGGGTCACACAGGGAGAGAGCGACAGAACCCAGCAGACACCTGGTCTCCAGGTTTCCATCTCCAAACTGTTAATTTGGCTCTTGTCTCCCAGATTTTGCCAGGCAAAGGCAGGATCTGTAGCACAGTTATGCCGTGTAGAAAGGAAATCTATTAAAAACCCAACTTTTGAACAGCTCCAGGCAGCTCCCCAAGACTACTATTAAAACACTGCCCTGGAGTCCCTCTTTGCTGTCTGGAACAAAATATTGACCATTTCTCAAAGAGCTGATTTAATGCGCTGCGCCACTCGGCAGAGAGGGGCCTAATTTGTCTTGTATCTCCGTGCTGCACCATTCTCACCCCACACCCACGCTCCGGCAGAACAGCTTTATTAAACCACCAACCCATCCACCACCCCAGCTACTTCCTGCAGCTCTACCAGGTCCTGCATCTTTTTCAGCCCCTCTCAGAGCCATGACCGAGCAGCTGGAGTCTCTGCTCTGCTGCAGATCCGTGTGTCTGCTGTGAACCTGCCCTGTTTATGTTCTCTGGATTGGGGACACTCATTCTGCTCCAGCTCTGGCCTCCTCTAGGCTTGCTCAAGTATCTTGCAGATACTTGGGGAAGTCCCCAGCATCCCGAACCTGACCCTTATCTCAGATGAAGACCTAGACCATAGGGGAAACTCCAAAGCTCTACTTTGGATCGATGTGTTAGGGAGGTCTAGGAGCTGTTAGGACAGAACTATCAGGGATGGCAAGATGATTCTGCACAATACAGCTTGTTCCAGGGCTGGTGGGTAAGCAGTTACCCCAGTTAAACAACCACAGCCACAGTGGAGTCTGTGAGAAGACCAGGAAGGGAATCCCAAAGGCCAGGTTCTTGCCACTATCCCTATTTTACTCGCACCCATCCCATCTTAGCAAACATCCCAACACCATGTGTTACCCAGCACTGACCAGCAGCATCCTAAGACCGTTCCCTGCTCAGCTGGAAAGGACCATGGAGGTACAGAAGAACTTCAAAGACACCTCTGAAGGCCCACAGCCTCTGACACAGTAGCGCCTTGGCGGTTCCAGGGCTCGGTTTTAGCCTCCCCCCTGCTGATCTATCCCTTTGCCTTCTCTAAGGCCCGAGGGCACTTAGATCTGCCTGCATGTAGGTCCTTCTCAGGAGTGACCACAGCTTAGCCCCATGCCCCATGTCCTTTCACCAACCTTATGTGAGGTCCATCAATGTCTGTTCATGCTGAAGAGCCTGTTCCACTGGGACAGCTTCTGCTTTCAGGGAGCCTGCTCCTCATCTGCTGTTTAAAACAAGCCCAAAGGAAATAGTAACTCCCCAGAGGTGTCACCTCCCTTCCTGCATGTGGTCCTTGGCCACCACAATTAAACATGCCCCCAGTGGAGTGTCTGAAAGAGGATCCAGATCCTGTAGTGGATCCTCTGCAGACAGTGTCCAGCACCAGCCTTGAGGCTCATCTCCAACCAACAGCACACAGACTGGGAGGAGGACTACCAGTCATTCCTCAGGACTTCTCCCACCAACCACCAGGCAGCCCTCAAGCCCTCAGGGATGGGGGGCATGGATTTCCTTTCCCTCTGAGCCATCGTCTCACCTTTCAGGAGCTGCTCTTTCTTCCATACAGCATCAAAGTCTACAGGAAACATTGGCTCAGGGCTTGCTCAGCAGGTAGCATCTTCACCACCAGCACCCAGACCTTGAAGGAGCCCATCCCTTCAGGCAAAGCACAGTTAAATGTGTTCAAACAAAGGCCAGCAGGACCAGAATTTGCAATTTCTGACCCTCTAGCAGCAACACAAACACAGCTGGATCTGGTTGCATCCCTCGCCAGCAGCCTACAGAGGCCAAAGACTGCAAAGGGTTATAATGTGGGTTTCTGATGGGTGCCACAGCCCATAGAGAGCCTCCTGGGGACCTCTGGGGAGGTGCGAGCAGCACAGGTAGTGCTGGCAATGGAGCCTGCCTGCTGTGGATGTAGGATGCCCCGAAGCTGTATGGGTTCTGGAAGCCAACTGCAGCCTTCCTGGAAACGCTGGGCTCACTTCAATGTTTTAAGGAAGTCGAGGGAAAACTGGGTTTTATAAAATCCACATGAGCAGCTCTTTATAAAGTCCAAACAAGGAAGGAGCCTTCTGCAAAACACCGGCTGCTTAGGATCTGGCAAAGCTGATGCAGCCAAGCGGGCTTCCCCCTGTCCCTCCAGGGCATCCGTGTCTACGAGGACGAGCTCCCTCGATCAGGACACTGAAGCAAGTTGGACTTTTGGCCCCATGTCACCACCCCACTCGAACGCTTACATCTCCAGAGCTTTGTCAGTGAAAGCTTCTGGCCATGGCTGTCCCTTCCTCGCTGGTCACCCTGCTGCCTGCACGCTGCCGGCCTGGGCTGCTGGCAGGACTGTCCAGCACGTCACTGGCCACCACCAGCTCCATGTCACTGGTGCTCAATGTCAGGCAGCTTCTGCTCATGCTGCTCCCCAAGGAGCTGGTGATGCTCAGCTCCTGCAGCTCCCCCAGCAGCAGCTCCGTGCTCTCCCCCTTGGCACCCTCCCAGTTTGGGTGCTGCTGTGGCCCCCAGCTCTTGTCCCCCTGCTCTGGGATCCCATGTCCCCTCTATGTTCCGTGTGAACCCAAAGCACCTCCTGAGGATTCCATGGCTTGGAGCCTGAGCAGCCGTTGGCGCATCCATCAGTGCCCGTGCTGGTGGCTCAATGGCTCAGATTTGAACCAAATGGCCCCAAACTGCCAGAATTCAGAGCTAAGACAGTGACAGGGGTCTGAAACAAGGTGGGGGGAGGGGGGGGCGGACAAAATGTCACCCAGAGGGGCAAGGGATGCACAACCCAGGGTTGGGAGGCGGATACAGACCACGCACAGCTCAGAGCTGCAGGAGAAAAGGGGCCCCAAAAGATGCAGCCTCCCTTCTAGTCACAGTGACTCATTCTTGCAGCGTTCCCAGCTCTGCCCCAGCTTGGCCTAGCCCTGAAATCTCACACCAGCAAGGGAAGGTGGGAGGAAGGGGGAAGGTTCATGAAAAGAGGCAAGAAGTCCTCCAGCAGCGCAGTGCCACGGCCAGAGAGAGAAAGGTTTTAAAAATCACTACTTCTGCAGGCAGCAGCGGAGCGAACAGCTGCTAAAAGCAACATCTGCCCATCGCAACGTGATACAGTCCTGACGATAACGGCAAGAAGCGAAACAGCAGCAAACACAGGGACCCGCTTCTCCCTCAGCCACTCAGCCCACTTCCAACAGGTATTTTCCTGGGATCGCAGTCTCGGGCAGGGGCCTGATTTTCCCTGCAATGTTCCTGCACTCGACAGACCCACGCTGTAGCTGCAGTGGCACAGAGCTGCTCTCACTGGTGGAAAGTGTTCCCTGTCGGGGCATGATGCTGGGACCTCAGTTTTGCTTCTACTCTAGGAGTTTTTCCTGGCTGGCTCTGCCAGTGTCTGCTCAGCCTTGGCTCAGCTCGCCTGCAAGCTGCTGGCTGCCAGAATGGGTGTTTTCCTCAAAAAATCTCATCTAAAACTGCCATGTCATCATGACTGGTTGAAACTGAGACTCTCCCACCCTCCAGCTGTACCCTCCTGTTTCCTTTCCACTGCGATCCCTGGGCTCGGGTGGCCAGCTCAGGTCACAGCTCCTGCAAAGCTCAGACCGCAGCCTTCCTGCTGCAAAAACTGTGTTTTCACACCAGCCCCCTTCCTCTTGCTGGCCCAGAGGGCTGGGGATGCACAGTTGAGTGCGGCCCCTTTTCCTGCAGCAGCACAGATGGGACTGCAGAATCATAGAATTGTCAGGGTTGGAAGGGACCTTAAAGATCATCTAGTTCCAACCCCCTTGCCATGGGCAGGGACAACCACTAGGACAGGTTGCTCAGAGCCCCATCCAGCCTGGACTTAAAAACTTCCAGGGATGGGGCTTCTACCACCTCTCTGGGCAACCTATTCCAGTGTCTCACCACCCTCATGGTGAAGAACTTCTTCCTAACATCTAAGCTGAAGCTACCCACCTCTAGTTTTGATCCATTCCCCCTAGTCCTACCACTACCCGACATCCTAAAAAATCCCTCACCAGCTTTCTTGTAGGCCCCGTTAAGATACTGGAAGGCCACAATAAGGTCTCTTCAGAGCCCCAACTCCCTTTGTCTGTCTTCACAGGAGAGGTGCTCCAGCCCTCTGATCATCCTCATGGTCCTTCTTTGAACACGTTCCAACATGTCCATATCTTTCTTGTAATAGGGGCTCCAGAACTGGATGAGTACTCCAGGTGGGGTGTCATGAGTGTGACAGGGGGAGAATCACCTCTCTTGACCTGCTGGCCACGCTTCTCTTGATGCAGCCTAGGATACGACTGCCTTTCTGGGCTGCAAATGTACACTGACGGCTCATGTTGAGCTTCTCGTTCACCAGTACCCTCAAGTCCTTTTCTTCAGGGCTGCTGTCAAGATCCTCCCCTGTCAGCAAGCAGTGAAAGATGACAGCCAAAAGCCTTCCCTGAGCGAGAGTTATGACTAAATTGCCATTCTAACAGGTGGGAAAGCACAACCACCTTCCAACCCTGGCTGAGGGCAGACATTAAGCAGCAGCTCAGCACAAAACCTCATCCGGGCTGACTAGTGCCAGGTGTCCAGGCAACCCAATGCCCTCCACAACAGCAGTCTCTTTCCTCTCCATAACAGAACACTGATTAATAACAGCTAACAATAACCTGTCTGCTTAGTTCCAATTCAGCTTCCAAGCTTTCAAGATTAGTTTTCAAATTCCCCTTTCAGCTGGTGACAGCGCTGGTGGTTCTGTGCTTCCCCGAGCTTCCGTGCTGCTACCTCTGGGGACCAGCTAACCTTTTACATTGCCTTTACTCTCTGTATTTCAGAACACTGACAAAGCCTGATGAGTTTGCCAGAGACCTTTTGGTAATCATAATACACTGCTACTCTCTTTATTCTCTAAGCATCTGTGTTTTATCTACAACCTCATTAGTTCCATGCCTTTCAAAAAACATTTTTAGCCCTACACTGCAGTGGCACAAAGCCTCTTAAGCTACATCTCACTCACAGCTTCGAGGCTCTGTAATAGCATTGAGAACTATATAGAAAGCAACTTATTTTCTTTAGGTGGGTAATAACATCGAGCATCTTATTAGTACTTCTCCCTCCCCACCTTCCTCACTGAATCAGTTCTACACGTGTGGTAACATTAGCGGCATGAACACAACATTGTTCTTACCAAAGGAGAAACGGACACACAAGGGAATTGCTGCAAAGTGTGACGCAGGTTTCCACAGAACCCCACAGCCAACGTGGACAGAAATCCTGCAGAACCCAAACCACTAAACTATTCTGACCCTCAGGAACACACTTTGCCTTGGCACACGCCCCTGTTCCAGTGCTGTGCTTATCCCGGAGGCTTTTTTTCACACTGGGAATAGGGGTTTACCTTAATCTGAGGACAGACTCAAAAGCCCCGCTACAGCCAGGCTGTATAGCCAGGCTTCATTTCTCCACAGGAGAGAGCAACAGCTCCAACTCCCCTTCAAAGTTCTATGAGTCTTAAATTTGATTGTGTATTGAATCCATAAGAGTTCAGGAAGATGCCTGTAGAAGGCACATCAAATATACTTAAGGCACTATATTAATTTATAGTTTTGATAATGTGCATTTTTGTAAACTTTATATTAATTCAGATGAACAAGGGATGGTTTGAAGAGACTGGGTCTGATGAAACACTGAAATAATCTCTTGTGTTTCAACAATGCCACTTTGCCTCATTATATAACTGAAGTGATATAATTTCTCATATTCCATGGTATCCTACCCCACAAACAACCTTACTTAGTGAACGTCAAAGTTAAGTAAGGTATTTAATTCCTTTGGCAGCAGGTTTTAACTTACTATATTTTCAAGATAGGATCCATGTGTTTCAGCCAATGCACAAAATCTATCCATCTGACCTTGCCTAAAATAATGGTAAGAAAAGAAAAGCCTAAAGAAAACATCTTATTTTACATCTGAAATGCTGATTTCTCTCCTAGATAAAAAAAGCGAGTAGGAACATTTCAGAGTTCAGGTAAGATGTAAAAGGAATGATTCAGTTACTTTCTGCCCTTTTCCTTGCTAAATACTGAGCAGGCTGCAGAAAGGTGAAGCAGGGCCAGCTCTCCATGCAACTGCATGAAAAGAGGAGAGTCCTGCAGGAGGCTTGAGAAATCATCTGGTGGACTGGAAGCTATCACTGTTTATAAAAATATGTTTCAGTAACATATTTCAATAAACACTAAGTGAATCCTTTACGTCCTGCTTGGGATGATAGAGGAGGAGTTCTCCCTGTTCTAGAGACGGGAATTTGGCTCCTGAAACAGGCAGCTACTGGAATGAAATTAAAAGCAAACGTTCATTCACAGAGGAAAAAACTGGCAAGTGAGGAAGAGTTGTATCAACAAACAGCACTAGGCTTAGTTTAAAATATCTCTGTACTAGTTAATCATTTTGTGTATTTTCATATACTAGTAAGAGCATTCAACATAAGAAATAAGTGCAATAAGAAATGGCAAATAAAACATATTGCAAGCAATCTAAAATGGGAATACTAATAGTTATAATTCTACAAAGGCAGACCAGATGTCTTCACATATATTACACTGTTTATTCTATTGACTGGAAATCCTTTCATAAGCCAGCCAGTTCCCCAAGATTACAATAAAAGCTTGATATATATTCAGTGGAGTTGTACACTTCAGCTTCTGAAGGGAGGAGTTTTAGGGAGCTTGAGGCTACTTGAAGTAAAAAATACAGCAACTGAGAAGAACATATTCCCTTTTGAGTCCAAAACAGCAGTTTACTTTGTGAGTTCTATTCACTCTAAAGTCTTAATTTTCCCTTCTGCTACACTGCTGCAATTGAGCAGTGATGAGGCTTGCAGCTTCTTGCGGCTTCAAGGCTCTTCCCCTTTGTCCCCCTCAAACCGTCCAGTGCCTCTCTGGCTCATAAGCATTGAGACACGGGGATTGACAGGCCAATTCTCACGTTCTGCGTTCAGCTTTTCAGTGGCTAAAATCTCATTGTACTTACACTTGTGCAGGGGTCAATGTGTTCTGCTGTGTCTAAGGACAGCTTTACCAGTGCTATGAACACATTCAGTCACCGTGGCCATAAAGGACTAACCACTTTTCATATCAGTGCATTTCTAGAATTATTTTAATTTCAACGACAGCATTAATGTGATAAAAATGGTTACCATACCCAAAAAAGAACTGATAATTTCTGGGAGGGGAACTGATCTAAGCATTAACTCTAAGGGAGAGCTACCTGTACTACACTGGGCTTCCCCAAAGGTGCAGGGAGCTGCACTGCTCAAGTGGGAGAGCTGCCAACACAGCCAAGCTGGGATGGGGAGGAGAAACCTGGCCTTCAACCTTCTTCACTTGAGGAAATCAAAGTGCCTGATGTCAGGTCCTCTAACCCTTGACTTAGGTCTTGCTTGTCACGTAATTAATTCACACATAATCCCAGTAAAGGGAAACCAACAGGATGATGGCTGACTGCAGTACTTGATCCAAGAGATGCATATTCATGTGAAAGAGAAATTGAAGTTTCCAACATTTCCAGTAAGCGGGCTGATCGCCTGCACATTGTGTTAGAGGGTAATGCCAGACCTTATCAAAGCATGCTCCAAGTGGCTCTGGCCCTGGGGTGACATGGTAGAAGCTCCCCAAGGTTAACCACTCAGCTATGCAAAATAAGAAGATTACTTCCCAGAAGACTTTCCCCGTCACAGCTTCAGTGCCCACAGCAGAGCTTACCTTTTGCCTCAGCGCCTTGGGCTTAGGCCAGTATTTTTGCCAACACCAATAGCATCACAATATTGGGTTTCTGACATGAGCCCAGAGAATCAAATGGACTCCTGAAACCCAGACCAGCTGGATCTCACCTTGCAGGAACAAACGGAGCATCTGTCTTCCCTCAGGGTCCACACCTGCCCATTTCGCTTGAAGCCACCTTCATGGGGACAGTCTCCAGTGCAAGACGGTCCGGACGGACAAAGGCAATCGAAGCCTCCTGCCAGGTTCACGCAGGCGGAATCATTCCAACAGGTGTGGGTCTTTAAGGCACACTCATCGATATCTGCAAAACAGCAGATTTATAATGCTTTGGACATTTTCTTCACTGGGCAAATTTTATTTCTGCATTAGGTAATTACTGGTTATCTGCCTCGCTGGTGGAAGAGGGTGCCTTCTTTCTGCTATCTTCCATATTTACTTGCTAGACATTAAACACCGATTTAGTTTTTTTTTAGGTTATTCTTTAGTGTTTGCTTTCATTCCACCAAGAATTCTCAAACTGTCTCTAGCAGGTGTAATTTTACGTGCTGAGACTGACATATTGAGTGGAACTGTGTATCAGCGATGAATTGGAACCTTCAGACAAGAGTGTAGAGTCATTTCCTAGTGACTGGGAACTAGCGAACAATCAGAGTGACTTTCTGTCCAACCAACCGCTCTCTGCTCTGGCTTTTACACCAAAATTGAAGTGTACTGTTCTTTGTAAGTTCCTAGCATGACTAACACTTCCCATACGAAAAGCAACCAACTGCATCCTTTTCGTGTTGCTGGAAGGTATAAATGAATTTTAAAAAAAATGAAAAAAATGAAAAAAAAGAAAAGGAAATAAAGAAAGCACCTGATACAGGGAAAAGTCTTAGAACAAAGCTATACAGGACAACTATGATTTAGCAATGACACAAAGAAATAAGTAACAAAAGAAAATCATTATACCCTAGAGAAAAGCGAATTACAGTATCTCATTAAAATTGCTTTTAGAGGGTAAAATATAATTATACAATATAATTTATCTAGGGAGCTAATGTGGTATTCTTTTTCTTGCAGTGAAAGCCACAAGATTTTTAAACACATTATCAAAAACGGGTATTTCTTTCAAAAACTAACTTTGGACAGTTCCTAATATATTGACAGATTGTCCAGATAAAATACTGGTAAATTTGTAGGTCTCTTTTGTTCCAACATGAACAATGAGAACTGTAAGCAACAGTGGGAGAAAGGCTGAGAAGAAAATCCTTTATAAGTACGTGATGGTTTCTATCATGAAAATTCCAGAAAAAATTCAAAAATTACAAGGAAGAAACCTCACACCATTTAAAATGACCTTATTGCTAGCATGAAATTTATAACTGATCAATATTACCCAAGAGGACTTTTTACTCCTCTCTAAAACAACAAATTTAAAAATTCAATAGAATTTTTAAAATAATAAAAAATCTAAAGTCTAATTTAGGTGGGACATGATGGCCAGTTGCCCCACTTTTTGGGCAAGTGCCATGGGTTGATGAGTCATCTCCTCAGAAAGCCAGATCTTAAAGAGGCAGGAACAATTCTCTCAATGTGCTGAAGGAATCTTTCTACAAGAGTCAACTCATTAAATGCCCTACGACCCATAAAGTTAGTAAAATTCCTGATTTCAATTCATAAATAGTCCAGGACCAAGTGGAAAGGTGGCAGTGCTCTTGGATTTGACCAAATGCAACATCAACCTGCACATCCGAGCTGGGGGCCTGGGCCACCAGAAAAGGGCCATTCCTCGTTCTGCTCCCAGAGCCAAAGGGGAGCTGGAGGCAACTGTGCTGCGGAAGAGCTTCATGCTGGGTAACCTGTGTGCCAGGCCTTTGCCAGAGATGTTCCCAGGGGCCCCACAGCACAATTCAACTGCTCATCGCTCAGACATCCCTAAAATGGTGCATTCTAGTGCCCTGATGTTCTTCATTGCCAAAAAATGACATTATGGCTCTAACGCATAGCTTAGCACTGAGTACTTGGAAGGTCCAGTATGGGTGGTGCAAAGGCACTGCACTAAGGGAAGTTAAAACTTGTAGTTCATTGCTTAACGACTGCCAGACTATCACAGGAAGTAAAACCCATGAAGAGTGACGTGAAGCGAGCTATGACTGGAATGGGCATGAAATGAATTACACTACTGTAAGACTTCAGATACACTTAAAAATATCTCATTTTCCTTTCAATAGACGTTGACTTGTATTTTCTGTGGGAGACAAAGATATAAATGAAGCATTCACTTTGGTGATTTCACCAAGCATCATCATCAATATTCTCCTCTCCACCACATTAAGGGCTCCTTGAGTAGCGTACGTACAGGATGTAGCAGGATCACAGTGCAGATTAGAAGGGGAGCTTTCACAGTTCAAAACTAAAAGGATTTCACAGATGACTATAAAGCCATATTGCCTACAGAGGTCCATGTAATTGCTTTACTTACGACACAGAAATCTAATTCTGTTTCCATGTAATTTAACAGATTTATGGAAGGCCAGATGTTAGCAATTATATAAACTAACATTATTCATATTCTCAGTAGCACAGACCTGTTCACACTGCACAAAGCCTGTTATACATATCCAAAAGGGAAGAACACTCTGTTTTACTCTTCTCCACTGAGCACACATAAAAACGATGTCCCCATTACGAGTGGCCCAAACTGGTAAATGGGACATTCCTGACAAAGAAGCCAATCAAGCAAAGCTCAGTAACACGGCACGAACAGAAATTCCTAATTGCTAGTCAGTTTGCTCATTTTATTTTGTTCTTTATTCAAATTATGGTTTCTTACTATTCTATGGCATTTATTATTTAAAATTTTTAGCCATTTATCAAATATAAAAGGCTTGGACACTGCACTCATTTCTGAGTTGAACTTTTAATAGAGCTAATTTTCTGAGAACATCCCTTTGGCAGTTTTTCCTTGCTGCTGATTGCACTTCTGTAAGGCAGAACAAGCAGCCAATGTTCCCAGGAACTTGAGGAAAAGAAGTTATAAGCATAACAGGTTTTTGCCTCTTTCACTCTTTCAGCCTCAAACCAGATTTGGGGGGTGCGACAGGAAAAAACCCAGACCGATGCTCCCGTTGTGTTAGCTCCCAGTTAGCTTAAGAAAGTATTTCAGTTGAATGGATATAAAATGAACCTGCTCATATTGACATGAGATCAGCACATAGATGGTTATGCAAAATATAGCAGAAAATACTCATATTTAGTGTGAAATTTCTCCTAACAACTGGAATCAATGTGTCTACTTACTTGTCGAAAAATTAGCCTAGTTTAAAATTCTGAACATGTCCAAACCAATCTTCTAATGAATATGAAAATTCTGTTATAAGACTCTCTCATATAGATGATATTATTCAAATCCTTGCTCAGCTCAGACTCCCCACTCTCCCTTCAGGTTTCATTTGCTTTTCTACAGCTGCTTGCAGACGATGTAGCCCCAAAACTGGAACGTTTACTGATGGGCAAGACAAAACTATACACAAATCCTATTTCCCATTTCTGGAAGGACCTTACAGCGACCTTCCAATACCTGAAAGGGGCCTATGAGAAGGTAGGGGAAGATCTGATCATGACGGTTTGTAGCAACAGGACAAGGGGTGATGGTTTTAAGCTAGAAAAGGGTAGATTTAGTTTGGACATGACGAAAAAGCTCTTTACTATGAGGGTGGCTGAGCACTGGAACAGGTTGCCCAGAGAGGTGGTGGCGGCCCCATCCCTGGAGACATTCAAGGTCAGGCTTGATGGGGCTCTGAGCAACCTGACCTAGTTGGAGATGTCCCTGCTTTTTGCAGGGGGGTTGGACTAGATGGCCTTTAGAGATCCCTTCCAATCCAATACATTCTATGATTCTATGATTCTAACAATGCTAGGCAGGAAAAAGATGAAATATTCATGTATAATCAAGCAACTTTGAAGAACAATTTATGTGAGATAGCAAAGAGACTCCATAGTCTTTCCCTAAACATAACACAAGAACAAGATGTCTGTCTTGACTTTTAGGGGGATTAGTTCCTTCGTGTATCCTGTCATATCATTCTCACACCTGGAATAGGACTTTGCAATCTTACCCGTTATATTGAGATAAACTGTGCCAGACTACTAATTAATCCAATTAAAAGTGGCAGAGCTTTACTTGCCCCTTCCACACAGTTCCTTTTCAGGGAAAAGTGAGGATACAGGGGAACGGACCATAATCAGAAGCTGACTTGTAATGCTAGTCTTATGTTCTATCAAAATTGTATAGCCAACAGCAAAGACATTATGGCTGAGTCAGGCCACCTCAAACACTAAGCAGGACTATCATAAAACTGAGCAAGGTCTTCACTTTACAAACACTCCTACTCTGTGCTGCTTTAAACAAATGTACAGCAGCAAGTACCTGATCATACTGATCATTGCGTAACACCTGATCATTGTGTTGTACCTGATCATTGCGTTTTAGCCACAATGCAACTAGTCACATCTCGCGTCTGGGAAAAGAAAGAAAACAAACCCCCTAAGATGTCCTCGTTCCCTTCATTTCTTACTTTTCAAGGCTATCCAGGTTTTAATGGTATGACTTTTCTACAGCACCTTAAAAAACATGTGCAAGCAAGTCATGCCATGTGGTGCTCTGTAATACCATGATAAGTTGTTGCAGAAGAAAGAACCCTGCTAATATGCTAATTTTAACTGTTATGGTACATTAAACCATTACAGTATAATGTTAATGTGAAAAATGTATGACAGGCTCCCAAATCAATATATGTACAAGTTAACTAAACACTGTTTTGACTTATCATTTTCCACAGGCAACTCATTACAATGTATTTGCCTTCTTTCCCAATCAAAGTGATTAGGACTCCTCTTTGGAAAAAAAACAAAACAAAACATCACTAAAATTCATTTTTAGTGAGAAAATATTTTATGATAGTACTTTTATTCTATAGAGACATAGTGGTCTATTAAAGAACACTGTATAGTAAATTAGATTCTGAATGTAGGATTTACTAATGCTCTCTAGAATTACAGAAGTGACTAATCACAATTACCTGGAAGACAATGTAACCCAACTTTCTCTCACAGTACAAGAATCAACATTTACTAAATGGAAAGTAAGCAAGATAATTTTTATTTTGCAGGATAAAATCCACAGACATGGATTCTGGTATTAGGAGCTTTAAGAAATTCTACGAGCAGAACAAAGTCATAAACCAGCAGGTTCTAGAGTTGGTCTTGGATACTCTGCACCATACACAAACCTTTCTGTCTATGTACCACTTCTCTAATGGCAGATGGCAAAACAATTCCAGGCATGTAGGAAGATTTTCAAAAGATGCGTCTAGCTTTCTGTTTGACGCAGTAATGGGGCAAAATAATCTTACAGGTTATCACTGAACACTCAGCAGTGAGAGTTTATTCAATGATTACCTTATGAGGTAGCAGTATTTGGCAACAGGTACTCAGTGCAGGGCAAAAAACAATGTATGCCAGTTGCTTTACTACGGTATCAGGAGATAGTTAATCCTGGGATATGTATCATGGGACAATTCATAGTTCTCTATTAAGTATTTTTGTCTACCTTAAAGCATAGCTCTTATTAAAAAATACAAAAAACCCAACCCAGCAACTAAAGCCTACATGTTTTAATTGCCAAGCAAACTTTGGTAGCAACTTTGTATAGCAACTGCCTGTCGTCTGCAAGCAGTATTCTCAATAATACCTTGCGAAAGGCCAGTGCCTCATAAAAATGATACTGCTGGAAATTAGATTACATTCTCTTAATTTGAGCCTGCTCACCATCACCTTATGAAGCTGACATCTTTTATAAAAGCATGGCCATGGAAGTACATTCCCCTGCCAAAGCTGCCTTCAATTGGTATTTTGAGCAATAAAAGAACTTTCCCAAGCTTGAAGTGGCCTGGCTACACCATACATCCTTATTACCCAAGCTCTGGTGCAATACTGTGACCTTCCTCACCACATCCATTGATTTACACGTTGTCCCTTGCCCGGTGACAAACTCCACTATTTTCTCCTAGTCAATGACAACAAAGCTTTTAGAAGCACTGAGGTATGGCAATACTTCCCAAATCGATATTCTTTTTTTCAAGTGTTCTGCAAGCACCGCAGAGACACTGCAAGCAATGACTCAGCTCCAAGACCACCCCCGTGTAAGTGGAGGGAGAGGGGGTTAACCAAGAGATACACAAACACAGCCAGCAAAAGCAACTGGCTGCCTGGGCTCCGGGCGATCTGTCAGAGCTGCGGGCTCTCTCCCACTGCCTCATGATTTTAATATGTTATTATTAGTAGTTTTGGGGGAAGGTTTAACCTTTTTTCACTTATGTTCTCAGCCTACTCATCGTTCTCCAAGTTTCATCTTTCAGGGATGAAGAAACATCTCAAAACATACTGAAGGGCAATGGCCCAAATCCACCTGAGGTCCACACTAGGATTTCAGTATACAGCCTGTAAGATATGCCAGGACAAAATACGGTTGCTAAGCAGATGAATCCTCTTTTATCTGAAACAGAGTGAATGACTCTGGCCCTGACTCTAAATACTCCACCACACAAACAAGCTCTGTGACGTGATGGAAGTCAGTGTTCAAGAAGCCAAGTTTTAGCTAGAATATGTAGTGTTATCTATCTTCTGAACTAATTCTTAGTTGCACTTTAAAATAAACACAATGGTTTGAAATTTCTTTGTCAATATGGGTTTGCAGAAGTTTTTAATTCATTTTTAATTGGTTAACCAGTATAATGAAATAAAATAAACTGGTTTAGTCTTCCTCACTGGGACCCTGCAGCAGATGGTTTGGAAAAGCTAGGTAGTTAAAATAACCCTGCCAATTCCACATTCTGTTTACAACTTGCATGTGGCAAGATGAGCATCTCACCTTATGAACTTTCAGCGTGCTGCACAGGTTAAAACCAGGGCAGTTTGCTTTCACCAAAACTCAAATCTTCAGTCTCCACAGAATACAGAATATTTTGGGCTCCTCTGCACCAGGAGATAGCAAAATGTCCTTCCCTTTAATGGCAATGCAATGCAAGCATCACTGACCTTTTCAGCAACTGAGCCTAGCCATGGGCCATCCAAAACCATGGTCTTGCCTAGGCATCTGCCTTTTCCAGAGACCACCCTGAGCCTTAGATCTTCCTCGTCCCAAACCAGCCTAGCAAGGGATGGGTTCCCACAAAAGCAGCACAGGCAGGCATCAGCCAGCTCCAAATGCCCCTTCCCCCATTGCCTCAGGGCTTTTTGAAGGTTACCTCCTGTTGCTTTGGCTTCATGTATAGCAAGTCTTTTCAACACTGCTCTGTCCCTCGCTCGTTTACAGTATTTAAATAAACCAGAGAACTTCTAACATTTGAGAATCTATTTTAGAAATATGACTTTCACATGGTATTTTATCTATTAAGACATAAAATGCTGTAACATTTGCCATTTTTGACACTGCTGCCCCAATGAAGTTCACTGCTGGGATTTTACTGAGCTCCCCCTCAGCTCAGGACAACGTGTAGAAAGCTAATAGAAGCTGGACAATCTACACCATACTGGTTTTGAAAATAAGTATTGTCTTTCTGCATTTTTAAATCACAATGCTATCTTATCCCAAGGATCCTAATAGCCAAAATTTGTAAAAGATGGGAATGTTTGTTACAATTTACAAGTAAATTTATGTATTTTTATTACAAATGTTTATTTCTACTTTTATTTTCATTAAATACTTTTAATTCTTAGAAAGAGCCCTTTGAACTTATGGACGTGATAAATGAAATTGACAGTGTTGAAAAAGTCTTTCACAGAAGCAGCAGAAAAGCTTTTATAGACTATTCATAGAACTGAGTAGAGAAGTAACAGAAATTTCAAAGAAAGGACACAGAACTTTGAGAAATTGATCTGTACATAGAACTATGAGAAGTTGATCTATATGGGATCCTTTCTATGTAGTTTAAAACTCATTTGATAAAATATAATGTAGAAATGATGCATATAGCTTGTGAGAATAAGTAAAAATGTGGAAAAGTGGTAAGGCAGAGGTAAGCCACAATCATTGTCTTTGCTCTGATTTTCCAACTGCTGACCTGCTGTAGTGGCACACAAGGACTTACGGCCAGTCAAAGGCAGCTGGACTGCAAGAACCAGCGTTAACTGCTCATGGAGCCTCATCCTTTGTCCTCCCATAGAAACAACCAACAAGGTTCTCCACACCCTTCAAAAATTCCTCTCTATTGGTGTTCTCAGGGACTTACTCTGTAAAAATCGTGCATAAAGAGTTTGAAGGGTGGCTAACAAGAGAAAGGAGACTCCCTTTTTACAGGGATTCACATGGAAAAAACAAGGTGGAATGGTTGCAAGTCTCTCCTGGGGAGATTCTGATTGGAGTCCAGAAGAAAATTCTTCACAGTGAGAACAATTAAATATTGGAATAGTCTCCCAAGGCAAGTGGTGGATTCTCCCACATTGGACAGTTTTAAGACTCAGCTCAACAGGGTGCCGGGCCACCTCATTTAAAATGTGGGGATTTTTTACCTTGAAAGGTTGGACTAGATGATCCCTGAGGTCCTTTCCAACCTGGCATTTTATGATTCTACAATTTTATGTGCGTAATTCTAGAAATAAAATTATGAAGATGCCAAACAATGGAAAACAAACAAAGCAAAGCAACACCGACATACCCCAAATGTGTTCTAACATCGCCCTGCTGAAGTTTGAAAATGGAAAACCAACTCTTCCCTTTTCGTGGCCTGTTTTGCTCCCCTGGAAGCCTACGCTTACTGCAGCTTTGGAGGAACTTAGCATGATAAACGGCAAAGCACAGCAAGTCACGCTCTGGATCTCCCACTGCCTCCCTCCTGTAATAACCATTCAAAACCGTGACACGTCTTGAAGCGAGCCCCACGCCGCGTGGCTGGGGATGCTGACAAACACAGCCACGCTCGCTCGCATTCTCATTGTGGCCTTCAGCACAGCAGCTGCTCAGGACAGTGTCTCAATAGTCACTTTGTAACACCATGCAGAAGGAGGAAAAGAAAAAGCGCTATGCTGCTCATTGCTTACCAACACAGGACTCCCCGGAAAGAGAATAGCTTCCATTGTCATGGAAACCGCTTCTGCACTCACAGTGGTACCACCCTGGGAGGTTAACACAGCGTGAATGGTTGTGACACTCAATGATCCCCTCTGCACACTCATCAATATCTGCCTCAGAGAAAAACACAAGCCAGCCAGGAAATTAATTTCCTTTGACATCAATGCTTTTGGTTTGTTATTTTTTTGTTGGTGGTGGTGGTTTGGGGGAGTTTTTGGTTGTTTGGTTGGTTTCTTTTTTTTTTTTAAATCTTCCTTTAACAGGTGGATCAAGGTTTATTAGGGTTCCAAACAACAGACACTTAAAACAGAACTCACATAGCAACAATAAAAAATAACAACAATACATAATGGAATTTAATACACATAAGACATTTGTTTACACCACGACTTGTTTAAAATGCAAAGCAAACACGCAGATGTTTTCGTTCTTTGGTTTTAACTGGGAAGTTCCATTTGTCTGTGCATACAAAGCGTTGCAGAGCTGGTTCTCCACCGAAAAGGCAGTTGCAGCAACATTCCTGCTTTACAAACGGCACGTCCCAGGACACCTTGGACAGAACGAGCGTTTTCTTCAGGATCTGGGTTTCCCGCATTCAGCGGTGACACTTGCAGCTATCCGGCACTTAAGTACTGGGAGCGCTTTGCAAACAATCCCTTTTCTTTATATGGCCCAAATAAATACCTCGCACATGTCTAACTGCGTGTGACAAACAGAAAAAGCAGCCTGGGTTTCAGCTGCAATAAAACATTTAGCTGCAAAGGATTGAGGCAAAAGACAGCAAGTCTGTAACAATGGAAAGACGCAGCAAGATGAAAACCCTGCTGAGTTTCAATAAATGTGCTGTTTTTATAAAGGAGTTTTTAAAATTTCTCTAACATGGTTAATAGAGACCTCCTAATTGCTAGTAACCTTGGTTAATCACGGTGGGCACCTGGCTGCTTCTCCCCTTTGAGCATTTTGCAGCACATTTTGTAGGGTTGTAATTAAAATTAGCAAATTAATTATATGTTAACCTTGCAGTAATTTAAGAAGCTATTATATTTTCATTCCTCTGTTAAGCTCAAGCAATTTTTATTTTCTTTAAATCTTGGACAGTTTTCAGCTTGGTACCTTATCAATTAAAATGCATCTCAAATTATTCACAAATACTAGCCATTTTCACCCATTGAGGGTTTTTTTTTCTTGGCAATCGGCATATTTAAAATACACATGAAACTGTGTACACCAAATCTGGGGTAAACAGGTTCTGAAACCACATTTAGTTCTGCAAGCATCAAAATACAAGCGTCTCATGATCCTGACGCAAGACTGAGTTAAGGTTATTGAGTAAGCACGGAGCATCACTCTTACCTCCAGTTACAAGATACATACACCAATATGGTTTCATGGACTGCAGTGGAGTCATGTTGATGTACGTTGAAATTGATCTGAACAAAGTAACCTTCAATACAATTCCATTTTCTTACATCGTACAAGCAATACCATAGAAAAGTTCGATTTTCCCTCATTTAAAGTAAGAATATATATTCTTGTTGAAATATGGGTGAGAAACCCAAACAAACACCTTTTTCCAGTTGTGTTCCCCCTCGCTCAGGAACGAAGCAAGTTATCTGCATAACAGGGTTATAGCCACTATTTATTCCTAGCTTTATTCAGCATCCATCTAACAATAAAGTCAGTTTTTTTATACTTTAAAATTTGTCACTGCTGCCACCTTTTCTGTACCTTTTGCTTTCTAGAAGCTAATTTTAGTGTTAAAACACTGCACAAATCTAGCTGTCCATCAGCCATGAGTGCTGCTTGCAAACTCAGACACTTTCAATTCATTACAGCAAATGGAATTTATAACCATGATCTTTTCACATGTCATGGCTGATGGAACAAGTTTAATCCTGTTTGGGAAGGGAATGACTTTGCTATTGCAGGTCAACAGCAAATGAATCCTTCTTCTTGCTTCTCTTTCCCAGTGTTGAATCAGAGAATGATCCTGTTTAAAGATTGCTTCCTTGGGTCACTCCCATACTGGGCCTCTATCCATTCAATTTTACATTTTTAATTTACAAAACCCAATAGAGCTCATTTCTAAACTTAAGCCCTTTTGAAGGTGTATTTCATTTTGGCTCATGGGGTAGGATTCTAACTGACTGACAGATTACTTTTCAGAAAGCCCATTGGCCAGGACGCCAAATGAAGCAGCAGTTTACTTAATGGAAGAAGAAGAGTGTCAGTGCATCAGTCTCTGTAGATTATGTCAGAAAAGTAAAAAAAAATACATAGAACTATTCCAAGACCAGATGGCTTTCTTGTGGCAGTGCCATACCTGTCTATAGCTTTTGTCCACACAAACCAATGTATTAAACCAGCAGAACTGGAAAATGGGATTCATTTTCAGTCATATAGGTTCTTCCTTTATCTCCCCCTTAAACCCGTGGAGCTCCACCAGCGCTGCCTGGCCCATGCCAGGGAAAAGGAGGTGCCGTGTGGGCTGCGTTGGGAAAATCTGCCATGAAAGACACCGTTGATGCAGAAGCAACTAGGAAAAAAAATCCTTTAAGCTCTGCTCCCTACCACCACCTCTCCTCTCCTGGAGCCATTCCAGCTCCCAGGAAGTGCCCTGCTCCTCTCCAGGTTAAACTCAGCACTCAGTGTGTGTGTGTGCTGGAGACGGGCTGGGCTGGTGGCCAGGGAGGAGGCTGGGGAAGCAGCCCTCCCCTGCTGCTGCAGCAGGTTAGCATTCCTTTGGCAGCGCGTCATTAGCAGCACCATGGAATACAACGTGCATGAAGAGTGGCAGAAACAGGCACTTAGCTGCTTCTCCATTTGTCTAAACCATCGCAGTTTCGTATTTGCATGCTTAAAATGATGTACACAAAGACTGAAAGGGGGGAAAATACCATGATTAGGTCTGTAAGCATCTCCTGTGATCCTGCGCGTTATTTGTTCCATGTGTATAAATATCTCTTTGCACATATAGGAAAATATTACGTATTTGTTTTGTAAATTCAGAATGATTTAAGATGCTTCTAATACTAAAATGGAACAACAAATTAACAGCTTTATAAAAGGGTGTGTCATATACCATGACATAGTTCACTTAATACATCATTTCCATCTGGATGTCCTATAGCTTTTGAAAACACTTTTTTGAGGATTTTTTTCTGCATATGACAATGTTACATAATGGTGAGTTTGGTGAATTAGAATCAATTCACCTTTCATCTTCGCATCTTTCCCAGCTTTAGATCCTAGCACAGTATTTGCGTCGCTGCCTCAGGAGGTGTATGTTTCCATCCAGCTCTGGGTTTGGGTTTTGCTGTAGAACTTGGGCTATAAGTGCACTAGATTTGTGTGTGCAGGTGCCTGTCAGAGCACACTGCATATACTTTCTTCATAAAGTTATGCTAAGCTGAAATGAACATATAAACCTCTGAGCTGAGAGTGAAAACTGTACCAAAATTGTAATTATTCTTCAAAGGAGCACAGAGAAACCTGTTCAGAAACTCTGGGATGATACAGGCCAGAGGAAACATCAGGCGGGCAGTTTTGGGCTGTGTTCCCCTGCTTTAGGTCATGCCTGCCCTCGGTGCTCCTGGCAGCAAGGTGAGCACACAGCTCTTGGGGCTCCAGGCTCTGCCTTCTCGCCGCATCACGGCATCCCACCGTGGATGGAGAAGCCTGGCTCTTTACATGCACATCTTCACCCCGCCATCCCACACCGCTAAGCCACGCTCACAGAAGTCAGCAAAAACACATTCACCAACTCAAAAATTCATATGGGCTTTCTGCACACCTAGACAGTCTAAAACAAATGGCTTGTAAGAAACAGTCAATTTAGTATTCCCTTGGGAATTGAAAATTTTCCACCACGCTAATTTACCTCTGTAGTCTTCAGCTCAATATACGCTCTACCTTTGCATTAAGTGTGGTATTTTTTGTTTATAGCTGTAGTTCAACAGAAGACATTGCTGCTCTTACCCTGTGGAACTAGTTTTGCAGTTTTTTTCATTCAAGCCTTCTTACAATAACCATGTAAAAGGAGATCCCGTGTAGACCACTCCTGCTTTTTTTTCTGCAGACGTGGCCTGCTTTTATCCCGTTCGGTTATTTAACTGTCATTAGTACAGAATTGTTAATGGATCTGGCAACACACCACTGTAATGGCTTTGGAAAAGCTCTAAAATGGCACATTTTTGTATTGTAGAATAAAGGCACCAGTTGGTTTTGAATAAGCTCTTGCAGGATGTTAATCCTGTCCTTTAAGGATAGGTCTGTAATTTTTACTTTTAGCATCCCAGCTTCTTGCATTATTCATAAGGGTATTTATGCAGACAAGATAAATAGGATAATTTACCTCAAAATAAAACACAATGGATTCAGAACTCAGTGAAAAAGTAAAATTAAAATAATTCAATCTTTTCTAATGCCTCCTCACATTGAAGTCACTGTGTGATAATACTGAAAACTATTCCGTGTCACGTAATAGCTAGCAATCCACAGTTTCAATGAGACAGAAGAGTTTTACAATAAAAGTGTCTGTTCATCAAACTCCTACCGTGCCCTTCTTCATGCAAAAAAATATAAGATCCTTATCTTTAGCTCTCTGTTGATCAGGAGACCTAGAAGCAGGAAAAGCACCTACCAACAAGAAAGGATCACACAGCTTTCAAGCTGCCCAAATTAAAATTGCACCTTGACTGTTAACTCTGGCAGTTCCTGAGCACTACAGCTTTGTTTTGCACCTTGGAGAATTTTTCTTCAATATAAAAACACCAGAGAAAATTCACCCAGCGAGCCGAGGTGTAAGTTCTATGTAAACTACAGCCTCTTCTCATATCCTGCTCTCGCATGAGTCTCCCTTCCGTGAGACGGAGAGAGCAAGAAAGGGATGTCACTGACAGCACCGTGCAAACAGCTTCCCTGCTGCACAGGAGTCATTTGCCTACTTCAAATAAACCCTGAGAGCAAAGACAACCACTTTAGATGAGCAGAGATGAAAAGTCCTCTCTCAGAAAAATATCTCCCATCTGCCTGCCTTTATGCCAAGTTCAGTTGATGTAAGCAAATAATAATTCTGCTGTTTTACATAAACTTATATAAAGGCTGAATTTTATCCTTTATTATTAACTCTTGTATTGGCTATACTATTAAATCTCCACACCAGCTTTGACAGTCCACTATGGTTATCAAGAAGGGCCTGCATTTCTTTTTAAGCACATGCAATACAAAGCAGAAATACATCGAGCACAGCCACCCTTCAAGTCTTCTAGATTTTCCCAGTGCCAAGCAGAAGAGGCTGCACCAGTCTGACCTTGTCACCAGCTGACAACCCGGTGCACCTGGAATACCAGCCATGCAGCACTGGTCCAGCAATTCAGCTCCTAAATGGTCGTTACAAGAACACCGGTAACTGTACAGCCTCGTTCGCTTTGAAGGATGACTCCTGCTGCCACTCAACCTAGTGAGGCCAGTTGATCCTTAAGCCTGCAGAGATGACAGATATCAGGAAGAGCAGGCGAGACATCTGTCTGAGCCCCGTCTGCTGGGGGTTTTGGCCAGCCACTTCTGGTCTCACAGATTTAAGTGTCTCAGGGGATAAAGATTCCCCCTCTCTGTGACTGAAGCCAGTAGCAGGCTTTAGAACAGTTGACTGCGAAATTTCTTCTTGACATTTAGCCTCTTTTAAAATTACTTTCATTTTAACTCATTAGGAGATTTTGGGCAAACAATCAGCACCAAATGACGAAAGATTTCTCTCTCCTCAGCAGCCACGGCTCTTTTCACAGACTGATTTTAATTGCATTATATTTATACTGGCCTTTGCAGTCCTTTCTCAGACAGGAATCATTTTGCCTGAATAAATTGTACAGGCTTTGGTCCATTTTGAGGACACGGCAGTAAACCATAAAACTTTGAATTTGTTGAGACAGTGAATACAACTCAAGTTCATGAATAATCAAACTCACACAACAGTTTAATGGTACTAAATGCCTTTCAGGGGTGAAAGGTGTGCCCACCACTCATTATAATTAAATAACAGCTGTAATATGCTTTATTGTGTAATTCTAGATTGGTGGTATCAAGATTTTTAATCATGTGAAATTCATGCAAATTTAGAATGAGGAGTTCAGCAGTAAAAAAAGGAATTAAATTGGTATCAAAATACTCACACAGACTAGTTGTACTAGCAATTTTAAAGATTAATTCTTCTAATATAGAACATCTAATTTACTGAAATTCATTTTTAATGCTCACTCCAAGATGATGTCTTTAGAGAGATGTGTTTAGAGCACATCTCTCTCACATCCTCATATCCACCTATTTGTATGCCAAATATGCAGCACAGTTGGAGCACGCAACCTAAAGGCCCTGGATGGTCCAAACACACGTTGCTTCATAACACTGGAGCTGAAATAAGAGTTTTTTATTCTTGTATTTAAAGATTGCTGGGTGATGAAGGAAACAAGAACCGCAGCCAGACCGCTCAGTGAAAGTAGGGCAGGAATCTGCCAGGCAGGGTGAAGAACTATTTCATACTTGGTGTTGCATTTGAGTGTCTGTTGCAAACAGGATTTTAATTATCATTCTACAAGCCCAAAACAGATGGACTTCACAGTTAATAGGTTGTTTCAAAGTAAGGCAGAGACTTTCTGTCACACTTGAGGCCTATGGTCAACAGGTCTCTTAAATTACATCACCCTGAAAATAGCAGGGCTATTAGCCCAACGGTTATTACATTTGGGCTTTTCCTGAGCCTTGGAAGACAAGCTCATGCTTGGTGTCGCCAGCTTGGAGGGATGTTGGAGGAACATATAGTTCAAAGTAGCCTGCTTGTAAGCTCCAACCATTGCTGGACTGATGACCCAACTTTAGGACAAAAGTTGTACCTGCTGGCAGTATCCACAGTTCTTCAGGAATGCTCCTCTCATACTCTCTTGACATTATGCTCTCCCTAAACACACCAGAGCCCTTTGCCAGGCCCCTGAATTTACTATTTTTCTACTTACTTGGGTAGAAATAGTGTGTGAACTCCATGCTAAGCTTACTCATGTAAATCAAGCTGGTAGCATTTCTGTACAGAATCTCAACTGCAGATCACTAGGAAAGCGGTATTTAACTAGCTGATATGATTTCCTACAGTAGAATAGAGGGATATCATGCCCAATTTACAGGTGTGATAACTAAGGCAGAGAGAAAAAGCCCAAAGTTGCCCAAAGACAATGTGCAACAAGCTCCTCAACTGTGTAATTCTAGTCTGCTCTCCTGTCATTTAGGTCACCATTTCTCTATTCCCTGTAAAGATGTTCTCAATAACCAGGTAGAGGCAAGGCCAAACTCTGCTCCCCCTCATGACTCCTGAACATCGGCTTTATTTTTGAAGAATGTTCAATATTGTAGTGGGTCTGGCTGAGCTGGTTTTCCACATAGCAGCCCTCATGGTGCAGGGTTTGTGCGGGAGCTAAAGGGTGTTGATAACACACCTGTGTTGTGACTACTGCTGATCAGTGCTCACACAGCACCAAGGCTCTTCCCAACATTCACCCCCGCAGTGGGATGGGCTGGGCAAGATCTTGGGAGGGGACACAACCAGGACAGCTGACCCAAACTGACCAAAGGGATATTC
>JAVSBS010011835.1:14623-50977 GCA_033124195.1 Coracias cyanogaster | reverse complement strand
TGGGCAAGATCTTGGGAGGGGACACAACCAGGACAGCTGACCCCAACTGACCAAAGGGATATTCCAGACCATATGACATCAGCTCAGCTATAAAGCTAGGGAAAAGGAGGAGGAGAGGGGGGGCTGTTCCGTTGTCCTCCAGAGCCACCACTACGTGTCTTGGAGCCCTGCTTCCCAGGGACGGGCCAGACATCACCTGCTGATGGGAAGCAGAGAATAAGTCTTGGTTTTCCTCTGCTTCCGTGCACAGATTTGCTTGGTTTTGCTTCTGTTATTATTAAACTGCTTTTGTTTCCCATATTATTTTCCTCCCTTTTTTTTTTTTGCTCTGCTGAGGAGGGAGAGGGGAAAAAGGGGGGGTAATAGAGCAGCTTGGTGGGCACCTGGCGCTCAGCCAAGGTTAACCCACCATAGGTCTCTTTAATTGAATTAGTAATCAAGGGTAAAGTGTGATACTGGAGTTATATCTGCATGTATTATACATGAGCAGCTATTCAGAATATTAGATACACACTACAGCAAAATGAGACAACAACTTCAACCTGAGAGGTCTATTGCGTCAATAGACTGTAATCAGTGAAGCCCTCAGTGCACACAGGTATGCTTCTACACAGCCAGGATTATATGCATTTTTTTATAAAAAAGTTTAAATCCATCCTTAGCAGCATAGTATTTTTGAGCACAAAGCTGCTTTAAGCCAGTTCAAAGCCTAACTGCTGTAAACTCAGATTCACTGAATTTATTATGACTGCTAAGACCATACAAAAACATACTACAGATTGCAGGATTACGTTTCAGAAAAAACAGAAAAAATCCATGTGGCAAAATATGCTAAACATCTGATAAAAAGAATAATGTATTAATCAGAATAATAAAAAAATAGTTTTGACAATTGGTTTTGGCATGCTGCAGTTAAAGAGTTGCACATTCTTTGGCAAGATCATAAAATCGGAGAATTACCTAACGGGGACATACATTAAAGCAAAATAGTTGATGGGGACCAAGCAGCTGGAAAGCAGGACACCAAGTTGAACATGAGCCAGCAAGGTGACCCTGCTGCAAAGAAAGCAAATGGTATTTTCAGCTGCATTAGACAAAGTGTTGCCAGCAGGTCAAGGGAGGTGGATCATTCTCCTCTGCTCAGCGCTGGTGAGGCCACACCTGCAGAGCTGGATCCAGTTCTGGGCTCCTAGTACAAGAGACACGGTCATCCTGAAGAGAGTTCAACGAAGCACCACAAGGATGATTAAAGGCTGGAGCGTGTCACATAGGAGGAAAGGCTGAGAGAGCTGGGCCTGTTTAGCCTGGAGAGGACAAGGCTCACGGGGGATCCCACCAAAGCATCTAAATACCTAAAGGGAGGGTGCAAAGACGATGGAGCCAGGCTCTTTTCTGTGGTGCCCAGTGACAGGGCCAGAGGCAATGGGCACAAACTGGCACACAGGAGGGTCCACCTGAACATCAAGAAACATTTTTTCTGTGTGAGGGCGACTGAGCACTGGCACAGGTTGCCCAGGGAGGTTGTAGAGTCTCCATTCTTAGAGATACTCAAAAGCCATCTGGACATGTTCTGGGCAACTGGCTCCAGGTGACCTTGCCTGAACAGCAGGGTTGGACAAGAGGACATCTAGACGTCCCTTTCAACCTCAACCATTCTGTCATTCCATGAGTCCATCTCAAGAAATGCTAACTCCAACAAAAACTGTTAGAGATGCAGGCTGCAAATTGGTTCATTAGAGCTACAAAAGATGAATGTAACCTCTTACAAAACAGGACACTGACAAACAGCATTCTCCACCCAGTGAACCAATTGTCTGCAATCCAGTGCCTTGCACAAAAAGAATCACTCAGATGACACCAGCTCTATGTATAAAAGCTTCATTGACGAGCCTCAGCATTATTACCCAACGCTAGCAGGCTACTTTGTGCACAGTCCTTAGGTACAACGCATAACCGATATATCACTCTGTCTAGCACCTGAAATGCTAAAGTTCAACCTCGAAAAGTCATTGAAACAGCCTGTTCTCTTATCTAGCACATCCTGTGACAGAATAAATGCTCCCTACTATACATTCGTCGTAGATTTGCCTCAACCACTTTAAAAATGACCCACGTGATGAGCCCTCCTCTGCTTCATCGGGAAGATGATATTGCAGCCCAGTAGTCCACTATGTTAGGGAGTTCTTTTGATTAGTGTTTGAGCCATTCCATAATCTAATATGGTTCAGACAAAAAACACTTGTCAAAACAATTTCACTACTAACAGGAGGCAGCAGTTGATGAGAAGATGATAAAAAAGCATATTTTCTTCCCTGTGGCTGGAGTGGGGGAGTTTTGGCTCTTTTCCTTAAAATTCCTGTGTATAGCACTGGCCAACTGGCCCAGGAAGCAAAGCCAAACTGCAGGTCTAAACTGTAAGAGTGTACATGCCCTATACCACCTCTGAGAATTTAATAATAATGGGAAATATTCTCAATTACTTTTTTTAAATCTTGAAATGATTAACAGCTTCAGAAAAGCATTTCCATTCATACAATAATAACCTCTCCCAAGGAAGCAAATCCCCAAACAAGCAGCGTAAAAAGAGCTCTTGAGATTGTAAGCGGAATAATGTAAAGCTCTCTGCATCCTTAATTAGGGAAGAAAATGGTTCAGGAAGCGCTGATCAATACAGCACAGATGATCAAAAGGCATACTTGTGGTGGGTCTCCCACACAGCACACTGGAGCAACTGCTCTCACTTAACGCAAGATCCCCATCCATCTTGGAGTATATCCATTTATTTCTGATAATAAAAAGACCCTACACAAAAGATATCAAATAACAAAAGACTGGAAGGGTTGTTTAAGAAGAGAAATCAAGACTCTTGTGTCAATTAGCCTATCTCCTTTAGTTCCTAATGCAGGTAAAAGCCATTCTCTATTTTGGTCTGCTTCAACTTTCTCCAGTCCTTCCACCTGTCCACCCCTCACTGCAGTTAAATTTACCAAGGTTCCTAGCTCCATCACACCATGCACACAGCCACAAGAAGCAGTTTGCTGTTGTGATTTCCAAGGCACAATCCACTAAGTTTGAGAAACGTGAAAAAAAGCACGCTTTCCCAGTTAACGTGGCCAGCACTGGATTTCATTCCACTAAATAAACAGAGACAAAATGTTGAAAGAAACCTAGTAAAATTCGCTAAACAAATACAACAGCCCAAACATCCCACTGACACATTCAGGCCTGGATTCATCCCACCTGACTAGAGATGCTCCACAGCTGTCCTGTGCATCCTCAGTAGGCAAAAAGCCAAGACAGAGGCTGTCGCGGTCTGGGCACCAGCGTCCGTACCGCCTCCCAAAAAGGAATCCACAGAGGCTTTCAGAAGGTTATACTGACTGCTTAATATCTTCTGTTTTTTTCGTCAGCTCAAATCAGAATTCATGTTAATCTTACACTTCTTTGCTCTATATAATATATTTAAAGACTGTAAACATTCATATGTACTCAAGCTAAATAAATTCCCCTGTAGAAAATTCAAAATTCTTGGTTCCTGTTGTGAACAAAAAAAAATAAATTAAAAAATATTGAAACTCATCTTTAAATGAACTTACTATTTTATGCATTGTTCTAAATATAACTAAAGAGAATGAAGTATTCCAGCAGGTATGAAAGCACAGTGTGGCTTCCAGTAACCCTTCCAGGTGAAAAACTCAACAAATACTACTAATAATAAAAACTTCCCTCACTACTATTACCCTTCTTTTTAAATACCACAATGAGTATTTCCAAATAAACAAGAAGTGACCATTTCCTTAGCATAAAATGTGAACTTTGCAAGCACACAGTCTCTCTTTCATTTTTTAATTAAGGCTGAATTTTTAACTTCGCTAAAGCATTAGTTGCAGACTTTGATCAGACCCCAGTTTTCCCAGCCTGGGTGCTGCTTCAGACATCAATAATTCCAATTAAACCAACTCTGAGATTTGACTACATCATTTCACTAAGCAATTAAAAATGTGCAACTGAAATAAGTAGAAAATCCTGAAAGAAAAGCCAGGGGACTCATCAAAAGTTAATAATAATAATAATAAATACGCTGCACTTCTATGCCATCTTTCATGCTGTGAGCTCAAAATACTTCCTAAGTATTATGTAATATTACAATACTTGTTCAAAAAGTAAACCCATAAAAACTCACTTTGATTGATTACCTGAAAAGGGTTTGATTATTCAGATATGAATCTATGAATAAGGCCTCAATTAATTAAAAAAACCCCACATTTACCCAAACTGTGTTTGTGCCCCATAATTAGTCGAATTAACTAAGTTCTATTACACATAGGTTGAATGTAATTGCTTCTCAACAGCATTCCCAAAGTTAGGAGTTTCTTGTGACACTTGATTCTCCTATTTGAATACCACAAGGCAATTTTCTCTCTGAAAACGCTCTAACCTCTACAACTGTTCTGCAAAAACAGATCTGCAAAAGCTGGCACATGAAACTAGAGTTTATTGCACTAGAAGGATCATTTCTGCACTTTGTACAATTTCGAACAGCTATATGATCTAAACATTGGTGCTTGTGGGTTTGGGGCGGTTCCACAGATGCAGTGAGCCTAGGTAGGTGAGTCAACTGAGGATTAGAAGCAACAGCTACGTGAGGTTTATCACTGGTGCTACTATTGCCCCTGGGCTTGATCTTGAAACATTTCTTTGTATTTCTGTTTATTTGTAAGCAAAGTTTTTTCATACTACAGAAACCTTTAGTAGCTCTTCAATATATACTACAGATACTATATAGATGAATCATAGAATGTTTTAGGCTGGAAGGGACCTCTAGAAGTCATCTAGTCCAACCTCCCTACATGAGTAGGGACATCTCTACCTGGGTCAGGTTGCTCAGAGCCCCATCAAGCCTGACCTTGAATGACTGCAGGGATGGGGCCTCCACCACCTCTCTGGGCAACCTGTTCCTGTGATCTATGACCCTCATGTTAAAGAACTTTTTTTTCTCATAGCCAACTTAAATCTACCCTTTTCACACAGAACATTGTTATTTTCCAAATATTTTTATAATACACGTAAATGTGTACGCAGAGTTTCTGCTTCAGAGCCTCGGCACCAGTGAAACAAGTTTTATCTACGGCACACAGCATCCCAGAACATCAAGAATCCAGAAAAGCAAGCATTGCTGAAAAAAGCAAGCATCGCTGAAAAAAGCTCTCCTATGCATATTTTATGCATTTAGGAGAAAGATTATTTTTAAGAGGGGGGAAAAAAACAATCACTAGAAACAGAGCACTCACACTATTCCTTCAGATTTTTTTCATTAATCGCGCTAGGCATGCTCCTTCCTTCTCACCCAAGGGCCACGGAACTTTTCTATGAAGACTACGGTCTCCATCACGCACATTAGATGTATATCAAAGGCTGGGCGAGGTGACCTGCTCCAGCCAACACGACAACCCTGACTTGTGCCATAAACAAGGACCGCAACAGCGGTGGGACAGCCGTGAACATAGAGGATATGAGCAAGAAAAGGGTTGCAGGGGAAGCTTCTCCGCTGTAGGAAATACGACCTGAGCCAACAAATGTAACAGGCAGTGGAAATTATTCTTAGGGCCACAGGAAAGCACCTAATATGTCACAGTCTGTAAGATTTAAGTCCCCTGGGAGTCAGTAAAAAAAATGCTTCCTGTCGGACAGTGACTTAAGGCTGACGGTTGCTCTAAACCAGATAGAATGCCATGCACGCACCTTGCCACTGCCATCGGGACCACCACCCCAGAATAGAACATACCTGGCTTTCCAAAACAAGGTTTGCATAGATACACTGATTGTGAAATACAGCAGAGGAAAGGCAAATTGTGAGATGTGCATGTCGTTTGCTTCTTAACACGTGCCAACTTAGAAACCCCACAGACTATTTTCTAATTTATTAGACACAGTAAAGAAAGCTGCTTTCATTACTTATCCTTCAGTTACTTGACATACCACCCCAAAATTCACCCGCCGTTTAGATGCAAGTCTTATTTGTTTTAACATGAAGTTAAAATATGTACTTTTTTCTTAAGGAGAGTTCATTTATCGTGCTCCTAGGGACATTTTCTTGGTAAAACGACCTTCACTTTCAATAAATGAAAATTCAGCCTCTGGCCTCACGGTTTTGCAGTCATCAAAATAATTTCAATTCAAACCACATCACAGTCTGCATGCAGCTGTTTCAGAAAGGCATCCAAACATACATCTCAATTATAATCCAATCCCATACGGTCGCTTCAATTGCTGAGAAAAAGTTACTGCCATTAAGATGTTGTCTTCATTTGGTTTAGACCCGTAACGCACACCCATATTTTAACAAGAAGCTCCTGCAGAACCATCCTTCTGGACTGATAAACACAGGACACCAGGAAAGGTGAAAGGGGGAAGAAAACAAGGAGGAATTGGAGTAACCAGGGAGTATTTACACTCCTTGTCTGCCCCGGCCAGCTCTGTCTCTCGCAAGCATGGCTGGGAAGGAACCCAGCGTTACCGAACAAACACGCTTAAGTACATTTCTGGGAAAAAAACCCCTGTATTTCATTAGTGTGTCTCAGTTTTTACCCTACAGACTTCAAAAGAAAAGGGCTGAGGGCGAAGTCACCAGCTGCTAGCTCTCAAAGCCTGGCAGCAGGACCGGTGCCGAACGGAGAATGCTTGTTGGTCAGAGCAGGCAGGAGGAGAGGGAGGCAGCGCCCGTGGGGAGCGTGCTCTGCGTGAGTGCCGGGCAGGACAGCACCGCTCTCCGGGACCGCACGACTGTCTGCCTGGAGTGTCATGAGCATTTCAGGAGGAGCTCACGGGAGCCTAATTAACCAAATTCAGTACTTGCATACATAGCCCACTGCTACCTACCTTGTAATGACATTTCTCTCCTAAGGGAAGGTGAACATTAAACCACGAGTTAGCCATTGGCTAGCAGTCAGATAGCAAATGGCATGCGTGGCCCTTTCTGCCTTTGAGAAAGAAAAGAAAAAAAAGAACAAAATGCCGTTATCCTGCTGTCCTGTATTTATAGGAGAAGAAAATCTGATCCTGATTTTTGAAATAATTTCTAAAAGTCTGAGTTTCCAACAGGTGACAACTACCTGTTGCTCATCCTGTACAACTGGAGTAAGCTGTAGAGGGCTAATTGTATTCCATATTCCCACAACAATATTGATTCCCACAAAAGACATCAAAAACCACTTCAGGCAAAAATATTATAGAATGAGATGCATCTCAGCTAGCTTTAGATGCCTAGATGGATGTGTATTACAGACAGTTATCTGGTTTCCGTTTACTGTCACTGGAGAGCTAGCTGATTTCAGGCTACAATTCATCTAGTACCTACTTCAGACGCCTCCTCAGACCATGCATTAGAAATCCCTGTTTCTCTCCACTGACTATAACCAGAAGTTTAGCTGACTACCCCACAGGCAGACAGCCATAATCTCTCCCGTTAAAGCAGGGTAAGACAAATCCTATTCCAGTTGGCAACGTGTGCATCTACGCGAAAAGGAATCTGTGACAACAGTGCTGAAAGGGTCTGTAAGTCTAAATTAGGCATCACAATCTCAGACTAATTCACGCAGGCTGCGGTGTCACAAGGTTCAAGTTGCCGCACCCAGCAGTGCTCACCATGAGGGCAAACCAGTGTGCCGAGAGCTGCACCCACGCCAGTCTTGAAAACTGCCAAAGACAGAGACTGCACAGCCTCCCTGGGTTTCTTCCTCGTGGTGAAAAGGTTGGAAACTCTCTCGTTCCAATTTGTTTGCTGTCTTTGTCTCCTTTCCCTCAATCCCTGTAAAAAGTCCGTCTCCTCCTTAGTAATAGCCTTGTAGGTGCTGGGGAGTCTGCTGTTAGGTCCCCATGAAGATGTCATCTCTAGGTTGAACACGGCCCATTCCTCAGCCTGCCTGCACAGGGCAAGGGCTCCAGCGCTTCTTGATGCATCCTGATGGCTTCCTACCCACCAAACTGCAGGTTATTGATGTTTATCTTGTATTGGGGGGGGGTTCAGGGGGGCAAAACAGGACCCAATGTGTCAGATGTGGCCTCATGAGTACTGAGAAAGGGGGGGACAATCACCACCCTCAGTCTCCTGGCTATGCTTCTGTTAATATAGCCCCGGCCTGAGAAATTCCTCGTTCTGGGTCTGCTACCATTGTCCACAGAGCAATTGTCCCTCTCTGATTTTCTTCAGACAGCTGTCTCCTCCCTGGCCACCACAAGTATTTTAAAAGCGTGTTTCATGTTTCCTTCCCTTCTCCCTCCTCTTGTTGCTCTGTGGACACTGGACTCTTCTTCAGAGGTGCCCTCTTGAGACATCCAGTTGTCTGCAGATGCACTTTTGCATGAGCAGCAGTAATAACTGTAACAGACCACACCAGCTACGAGGAACGGCTCCATGGCACCTATGTGAGCTCATTTGCTCAGCAAGCTGAAGAGGAATTAAAAGAGATTACCCTCAGGGCAGTGCCGTCTCGCTGGCACGTAGGCAAGGAAGCTACTGGGGCTGTTTGGCCTCTTTAATGGTCCAGTGGGAGACACTGGATGGAGGAAACAGTTTGAAAGATATGAAAACTGTGCTTCTAACAATGCTTTAAGGGAGATACATTTTACAATAAGCCCTTGCCAGCTTTTTATTGTTCTTTTAACCATTTTTATACCTTCCTGGTTTCTTTCTCTTTCCTTTTTTTTTTTTTTTTAATTTTCTGGTATAGAATACAAAGTTCAGGTGAGAATACAAAGAAAAGTTCAAAATCTGCCAATCTTAGCACAAGGACATATTTGATACACCAAGAAACACAGCAGCTTCCTTTTGTTGGACATTCTTTGAAGCTTTGTCCTAGGCTGGCTGTTCTTTGGTTGCCCGGACTGTCCCAGAGCAGTATTACCCACCCTTTCAAAGCCAAGCAACCCATGCGTGCTCTGCAGGCAAACACATGAACAAGCTCTGTGCCGCCCTGCACATACCAGTGACCATTCATCCCACGTTTGAATTCCTCTTTTGAGAAGACCCCTGCAACAGAGAGGTCTTGCCTTAAGCACTCACAGGACACTTCTCCATTTCTGAGCTGGGACTAAAATCTTCTGAACTGCTTTAATAGCTTTCATATTTTATAACCTTTCTCATCAAAGTTTAAATTTTTACCCTCATTTATATTGCGTTTGGTCAAAAGTGCCTCTTTTAGAGGTGTCAGAATTACACCAAAGACATGAGGTAGGACATTGGGCTTCCTGGGAAGAGCTGAATATTTATGTATTTATTTTTCAGATTAACTGTGACTCTTAATTCAAAAATATTAAAAAAACCCCAAACCAACACAAAAATCGCTTCCTCCATTAAAAGAGCAGACAGTGTACAAAGAACTCCCTTTACTAATCACTGCCAGCCCTGGAGCTACCTACAGCAGCTATTTCATGGCATATAGTTATGCACAAGGACAAAGAGAACACGTCCTTGACTGCAGACATCACATTTCTTTTGTGAAGTGCAATTTTCCAGGGAGGAATTTTTCAAGACTCCAGCCCTGGCTGTGTCAATACCACAGACCATATTGTGGTGAAAAAAAGTTCAACTTCTTATCTCCAATCTGCTGTACTTTCACCTTAGCCTAACAACTGTAAAGGTATTGTGTCCCCTGATGTGATTCCCATCCTGGTGGATTTATAGGGCCTGACTGGAGCTTGATGAACTGCACTTTCAGGAAGGAGATGGGATCCCATGGATGGAGCACTACCTTCCAAATATTTTATGACATAAAAAATAAATTTTTAAAAAAGCCAGGATGGAAAACTGAATTCTGAATGAAACTTCCCTCTTTTTAATTTTTTTTTAAACTACATCAAAGTGCGTCCCATTTGTTGCAAAGGAGCAGTTCAGTACTTAGATCAAAGCATCTCCTGGCCATGTTGTAACGAAACTCAAGTGTCAAACTGTTTCACCACAACACTAGTAAGAAATGCTTTGATGTACCTGTGTGTGTGCACAGCACTCAGTCATTACTTAGAAGCTACCCATAATATTTTTGGAATAGCTTACCTAAACTGTAATTTCACATTATGCTATGTCACTGGAAGTAACCCACGCCATTACATTACCGCTACTGACATGTTATTAAGCAAGATGGAAATGAACGCTGAAGCAACCTTTTGAAATGTAGACCTTTCTGGTGGAGGGGTATTGGATGCGCCCATCAGAGAACACTGTGCAAGGGAACAATGACAGGGCTAAAGAATATCACTCAGGTAGCCTATAATTCAATTAGAGTCAAGGGACGTGCACATCCTGAGCCAAACATCAATGAAGGCAAGGAAAAGCATATGAAGCATTGGCCTGGAGCCTGTCCCCAGATACGTCCATCAGAGCCCCTCAGTACTATCTTCTACCCTTGGTAAACAGTGTCTCCACAGATTAATATCAAATCACAGAATGACAGAACGTTTGGGGTATGAAGGGACCTTTAAAGGTCATCTAGTCCCACCTCCCTGCAGTGAGCAGGGACATTTTGAACTAGATCAGGTTGCTCATATCTGATCTCATTCCAAAATATGTACTTAGAACTAAGTTTACCAAAAAAACGTGGATCCCCAAGTGCCTCACTGGCTAGTTGACACCTGCCCTCAGCAGAGTGCACCCCCAGCACAGAGAGCAACTCCTGCATCTGCAGAGGAAGAGAGCACGTCCCTCTCGGAGCACCATCACTCTTCCCAGCCCTTCCCCACTCCGGGAGGCAATGAGCCTTCCCACCGCACTGGGGAACAGCTCGCCTGTTCAGCCACAGTGGGATGCCGAAAGGGAAATCAAAACCTTCCCCTGAGCAGGAGTCAGCCTTGCCTCTCTGGAGAGAGCAATTACCAAATAGGTTTCGTCAAATCTCTCTGCAATCTCATCTTTTTTGTGTGCAAAATATTAGAAAGTCCATTTCAGGCAGTGCATTAACAGGCTTGAAAATTTAATTCAATGTTAGAACAATTCTCCTGATTTTTTACTACTGCCTCACGGTTCTAAGACAATGACTACCAGCAAGGGAGAGCAGAGCACAGGATTGTTTTAGCTCTACAGAGGAGAAATACAGATCATGCTGCCAGTTGCTCCTTTTAACCTGAAACAGATTTTGCCATTTCCAAGAAAACTGAAAAGACTTTCATGTGCAATTAACCAGTTGGATTGCTCAGGTTCACATCAATTATCCTTCTTATTATTCACCATCTTCTTATTTGTCTACACTACTCTTTTGAGTGTAACACCATATATTTTTCTTTTGATTTTGAAAGTCCCATTCAGCTCTACAGATCATCAACTTCTGTCTCTTGAACAGCATAATGTTATTTTGTCTTTTTGTCTACCACTGCATAGCTTATCTCTACACTGATTTATAATTGTCTATCAACTACTATATTGGCAATTAGATATGATTTACTGATCTTCATTAGCAAGAGAACAGCAAAACAGCTGTCATTTTCAACAGTTGTTGAAATATCAATAGCTTATTGAAAATATATCTGAAGAGTATCAGAAAACAGCTGATCCATATTCTGTAGCATGATTGTCAAATGCCATTTCCTCTTACATCAAAAAAGCAATAAATTATACATTCCATCATTGTCTTTTGAAAAGCCATTTGAAGTTTTGTTTTATTAATATTTTGAACTTCCATATTTTTCTTAGTTTCTATTACTTCATAAAACAGTATGGAGTCCTAGTGCTTGCATACAGTATTTTAACGGTTTTTTAAGAGAATGTATATATGCACCAGTAGCACAAGAAAAGTGAGATATAATATAAAGCAGCAATACTGAAAATGAAACCTGAATATTCCCGTGCCTGAAGAGTTTCCAAAAATATTTTTAGGACAAAATACTTCATATCAAAACTTAGGTTTTGACACATTCACATTTTCTCTAAAAGCACATTCCAACTTCTTTGATGCATCAACAACCTGAGTTAAGTCATTCACCCAACATATTATAGGTACTTGTCATGATACACGTTCCATAGACAGAGAAAAACGAGCCTGGAGAGATGAGGGAAGTACTTCCCGTCACCTAAGTTAGTGGCCTAGTCAGGACTAAAATCTATAGTCTATGAATTTATTTCCTGACAGTAGCCATTAAATTACACCCCTGCATGCAGCAACACTTCGTAAATTTGACAGTTTGGATCCCGCTTAATATTTAATATAGAACTTTAAAGTGTATTAAGCAGCCCGAACAAAATTTGCAATCCAGCAAAGACCGGCCAATTTCACAGATCGAAAATAGAGTAATTTTCATGCCTGCTATTTGGTACTAAATGAAATGTCTTGTCTTTTCTAGATATAAATCATTTCCTATTTGCATTACAATTAAACTATGTGACACTTTCTGTGAATAATGAAAGCACTTTAGGGTGCAGCATTTTGGCCCTCTCATCTTTTGAGAAGCAAAGAGATGGAAGCAAGGTGGTCAGAGATAGAAAACTGAAGAAAATGAGAACAAATGGTGAAATTACACAAAGTATGTGTGAAATGATGATAACAGTTCAGACCAGCCCCACACAGTCTATCATTATAAAGATATACTTCCATGTATAGTAATTCTCATAATGAAGAAATTTCTACTCTGAAATAAGCCTAATTGTAAAACTTTGTTTAAAGACGGTTCCATGCCTCATCCCTTCAGCTCCACCAGCAGCAAGGTAATCCATCTACAAAGAGAGGAGGATGCTCCGCGATAACAAGGAATATCCTTGCACCCCTTTCCCAGCCTACTGGGATCTTAACAACTTATAAAAAGTAAAAAGCAAAGCATTGCAGTGCTCAAGTCCTGCTGCTGGCTGTGCCACTCATCTGTTGGGCAACGACAGGCATATGGAGTTATATGCGTTTCTACCCTCCAAAGATGGGGTGGGGAGATGCTGAGCCAGAGTGCAAAGAGCATCACTCTGCATCCTCAGGGAACACGAGAAGGGAGAAATGAGCAGTGGGAGAAACGCGGCTGTGTAATCATCCCTGGACTAAACAGTTATTGCTACCAGAGGCCAGCAGAGTCACCTAACCACTCTTCTAGGAAACAATGTCCATGTTTATTACCCTGGGCAAATCAATCTTTATTGGTTTCTGCAGTGTGGCACACCAACATGAGGAGACCTTACAAGGGACTGTCACACAAACCCTTCCCTGGGAGGAGAGAGAGATGTGCAACACCTGAAGCACAGGGAGTCATCCCAAAGCAAAAATTTGAGGTTAAAAAAATAAAAATAAAATAAAAAAAAATCACTAGCCACACTGCAAGCCATGTACACCCACAACAGAAGTGATCTGCCTAATGTCTTCAACCAAAAGCAGCAGCTGGGTCAAGGGTTTGTTTTGGCAAGAGCCCAGCTCCAGGGCTGGACTCCTGAAGCACTCTGGGTTACTGGGCTGGGTGTCAGTAAAGCTTGTTCTGGGGTTTTAATTACAATGGTTTTGGCATGAAGTACGTGCTGGGCTGGGCATGCCTGCTAAGATAGAATCGGATACGTACAGAAGTAGAACTTAGGGTCTCTAGGACATTTTACCTGTGAAAACGGGAGTGTTCACAGACATCTAATTACAGAATTTAACAAGGGACTGCACAGCAGGACATCTAACTTTCCTTGTTACTGCCCCAATACAAGTGGCTAAATTGCCTTGGAGCTCTACGCTTTTCCAACCATGGCATCTCCGTGTACTCACCAACAGAAATAGAGTCACTGTATCTGCGACGTTCCTGGAAATCTATTGGCCAAAAACAGACAACTGAAGAAGCTCATTTCTTCAAACATTTGTCTTGGAGCTCACCTCATATTCTCAGCAAAGACACAAAAGAGGGGGCACAACTTTGGTTGGTACAACTGGTGCAACTTTGGAACCTGCTGCCAATGCCAGGCAGTACTGGAATTCCATTCGGAAAGAAGAGAAAGGCCATAAGGATTTGCCTAATGGGAATGGAATGAAAAGTAATGATATTAAAGTGCCCTGTGATTCTGCTCGAGAGCCCAGTAATAAGCATTTCTGCTAAAAGATGGGAAATTATCAGTGAGAAATGACTGAGGGGGGTAAAGACCATATTAATCAATCAGAGGATCACAGGATAAAGAGGATTAGCTTTGCTGAAAAAGGCAAAAGCCATCTAGAATTTATCAACAGAAGCATTTGTAACAGAAACACAAAAGTATTAATGCCATAAAACAAGACATAGTGACACTTAATAGAATTTTTTCAACCCTCCTCAAAAAAGAAAAAAACCTGAACAGAGCAACCAAGAGATCTGAGTGAATCAGTCATCTATTGTATGAACTCCAGTGCTCCTCATTTATTCCACCTAGCACATTCAAAGCCAAGAGGAGGCATTATTCCTTTGTGTAAGCCCATTAGGAGCAAACAATAAAAAGAATTTTTTGTTTTATTTAACACAAAGAATGACAAGTGGCAGAACACCAAAGCGAGCGAGTATTAACTGTCAGGAATGAGTCTAGGCTGGGTATCAGTGGAAGGTTGCTAGCCATGGGACCAGCAATGTCTGGAATATCTTTGCAGCCTGAGAAGTAAGACTTGCTTTTTTAAAAGAAATATCTAGTTTTAGGCCAGATCTGACAAATCCATAAAGAGGATTATGTGACACAGTCACCCACGGTAAGTAGGAACTAAGTCAGATTATCTGAAAGCCCCTTATGCGGTATAAAATGCTAGAGATTACTATTTTATTCATATTAATTGTTAATTTATTCTAAAGACAATAGCACTTTCATTCTTCATAATACCAGATAACACAGGGTGAACCCGGTGATCCACTCTCCCTTGTCTGTGGAAACAGACCTTGCCAGATTCCCATTACCATTTTGTTCTGTTAGCCAGCAAATACTAAGAACATGTTTATTCCTAACATGCATAACAGCACTTCGAATACCAAACATGGGTTTGAGCCAGGAAGGACTGGGGAAAGGTAAACTATTGATGTTTCAATCTATACTTTTTGAAAACATTTGTTATGTTCGCAACTTCTCCCACAAGGTCCCTGCCATCACAGCCAGGTCCGTCTATGTATAAACCGCGCAGCTTACAAGTAACTGTCTTCTTCCCATACGACCCAATAGATCGCAAGAGCTAATTTAAAAACATTACGATTTCTTGTTCGAATGTGCAATTAAGAAGAGAAATGAAGATTGAGATTAGCAATGGCAGAAGATCTCTAAACTTTATATTACACAATTAACATTTTAAGTACAGCGGGTCAAAATAACTAGGCTTTTTACTTGCTTGCAATGCTGGAAAGTGCAACAATCGCGCTTCAGGTCAAATAATGCTTCATTTATTTTTTTTAGCATTATTTTAGTGTTGTCAAGGGTCTGGAAAAGCTGTTTCACATTTAAAAGTGGATAAACATTTACAGAGGTTTTCAATGATGCTCATGAGCTTACACACAGGTACAAAGGTACATCAGACTTTTACACCTGGAATACATGAAATCTTGGTGCTTTGTTAATGAAGCTCTGTATGTGTGCAGAGAGAATAAAGATAATTCTGCTGGCAAATCTAAACAGTTCATTTAACCAAACATAGGTCCCTCTGCCTACTGAAGTAAATGGAAGGCTCAGAGTTACAAACGATCACCTTGCAATGCCCACTAAGAATACAGCAAAGCAGCACTGTCACACAGAAATACCCTGATTTACTTAGCAGAAAATGGGTAAACAATGCAGACCAATTTTCAGGAAATGAATAGAGATGACAGAGGAGAGTCAATATTCTGCTTTGAACACTGCTGCTGGCCCAACTTCTCTTCCCTGACCACCTCACCTCTGCAGCAGAGCAAACCCTGGAGCAGATCATGATGTGAACATAATGCCATGCCAAAATGAAATCAAAGCTGTCACCACCTTGGAAGGAATGGACAAAAGTACTGTGTGTCCTTCCCTTCTGTTCTGCACTCCTGATAGGGTCTTAGCTGCAGTAGCATGTCCACTAAACAGCAGGCAATGAGCTTAACGGCAGGTAAGGATCAACTGAAGATCCAGAGGAGAGGATAACAAGAATAATGAGAGGTCTAGAGAACACTACTTCAAGGGAATACTGGAGGTGGGGAGGAAGATGGAACTAACATACAGATTAATAGAACTGGAGATATGAAAAAAGGTCTTAATTCTGAAGAGGACTGGAGTAGTATGCTTTAAATATTTCAAAATAAATTTAAGATGTTAAGAAAATACTCGTGAAGATAGAGAAGCAGACGGTTGGCTATCTATGGCAGCTGTGCAATCTCCATCCATGAAGATTTTTTAACAACATGTTACATAGATGGAAGAAGAAAGGGGGCAGCTCATCCTGCAACAGGTCAAGAAGATCTCAAGTCACATCGAGGCTTACTTTCTATGAGTCTGATTTTGTCTTTTGAGCAGCATACTTGGCCCTAAGGCATCCTTTTGTCTCAAGCTCTCCTTATTCAGTCACTCATTTTGGTAAGTTCAGTACCAGGGAGCAAGAAAGTAGCCACTTCCTTATACCTTTCTCATTACTTCAGTTCTGCTAAAGGCAGCTAACTGGGGAGGAAGAAGAAGAGGCAACACAGATTCCTGAATTCAGGTCTCGGCATTGAAGAAAAGAAGGAGCCAAATGCTGCAGATACTATGTTTAAAATTCTTTCTGGCCCGTTAAGAAATATATTTATATATTCTATGAACTTAAGCACAGTTTGGTATTTGTAAAACCCTCCTCTTCCTGGCAAAAAACTCAGGAGTGTGCTTTTGTTACTAGCTCACCAGCTCCAACTTGGCAAGATTCTTTTCTATTTCAGTTTTTTACCTTGTTTATCCCATAGCACCTCACAGATCACAAAGTACCTGGGATTTTGCTGAAGAGCATTCTCATTAAAGAATTTTACCTCAGAGAACTGGAGTTTGCCAGCTCCCTAGAACCAGGATCGAACAGCCTCGCGAGCAGAGGGTGACATTTCTCTTCAGCCAGGTTCACAGATGAAGCATTACACATCGTGTCAAAGAGAACCACCAATAGAAGGATGAAAAAAGATGAAGTTAGAGATTTCAAGAAAATCTACTCCGCTATAATTCATTACTGCCAACTAACTCAACAAAAGTTACAGTAGTGTAAAACTACTAAAAGTCAGAATAAAATCAAATCCTTTCCCTCAAAGAGAGCAATATATTTGATCGTGTTTTAAGGCAGTTGTCTGCATTCTTTGTCTGGTAAATATCAATTTTAAGAGTGTTAGATGCCAAGCGCCACAAACCATGCATACAAAAAATGGAATATATAAATTACAAGATATTGGAGAATATCACCATGACATTCTCACTGAAGAAACCGACAGCTCTGTTATTGTCTAGAATGGTGTCTGCTACCTCCTGGGTAACATCTGATTCTCAATTAAAATAACACAAGCATATTTCGTTTACATTTTTTATGACTTTCCAAAAATACTTTGGACTTTAGCTAGCAAGGCAATACTGTGGGTGGAAAGAAATACAAGTTCTTTTATATGAGTAGCAATGAGGGAGAAGAAACAGAACTGAAAAGAAGAAAGTTTAAACTCAACCCTAGACAATGCAGAGGCACAGTTTGGAAAAAAGATAAAGAACAAATCCACCCCCCACACCACCACATACCTTTCTTGACTGCTATAAACAATTTGGTTTTGGAGTGGAGTGATACAGTAAAGGTGGTGTCCAGCTTGAGTTTATAGCATCATAGAATCACAGAGTCATTTAGGTTGGAAAAGACCTTTAAGATCAAGTCCAACCAATAACCCAGCACTGCCAAGTCCACCACTAAACCATGTCCGTCAGCACCACATCTACACATCTTTTAAATCCCTCCAGTGATGGGGACTCCACCACTGCCCTGGGCAGCCTGTTCCAGGGCTTGACAACCCTTGCAGGGAAGAAGTTTTTCCTAATATCCACCCTAAACCTCACCTGGTGCAACTTGAGATCGTTTCCTCTTGTCCTATCACTTGTCACTTGGAAGAAGAGCCCGACCCCCAGCCGGCTCCAGCCTCCTTTCAGGGAGCTGTAGAGAGTGCGAGGGTCTCCCCTAAGCCTCCTTTTCTCCAGGCTGAAAAACCCCAGGGCCCTCAGCTTCTCCTCATAAGACTAGATCCTTCACTGGCTTTGTTGCTCTTCTTTGGACACACTCCAGCACACCCTATTCTTATCTCATTTCCCAGTCAAAGCATTTAAGCCATAACATTCCTTGCCAAGCAGCATTAGGCTGGCTGAAGAGGACAGCCATTTCTGAGAGCAGGTTTAGGAAGCACCTCTTACTGCTTCTCCGCTATTACTTCCCTTTTCTGAGTTGTGCCAGGAGAAGAAATCAGAAGTCCTCATTCCCATCTCACTGAGGCAAGAGACACCTCATTGGGCTGTGAAACTCTGCTGCCTCTCAGAAGGGTCACAGTGGGGAGGACCAGCCCTGCAGTGGCAGCAGTGACCAGCAGCACATCTCCACAGAGGCTGGCCTTTCTCCTGGGAACAGAAGGAGTGCTCCCACCTCCCCAGAGCAGCTCCAAGACCAGCGAGCCCACAGAGCAGCTCTCTGCACAGCAAGAAAGCCAACCCCGCTTTGGGGTATCACCTCTCAGTCAGGCTGGCCTTCCAGCAACATGCAGAGACGAAGTTCAGACTAAACCCAGCCTGAAGCACAACCAGCCATTTAGGCTGCTCCTATAAAAGAATGAAACACTATTTTGTTCTACCCATCAAAACTGAACAGTGGTTGGGCTATGAGAAGGTGATGTCTCAAAAACCAATATATTTTCTTCTTTTATTACGGAGGTGAAAAATAGTAAAGTATGTCTTCTGAACTTTTGTGTTAGGGAAAGAAAAAAAAATAGCTCTCAGGCAGAGACCTTGAATGTCAAGTGATTTTTATGGCTAGGTAATGGACCCTGAAAAACAGAGGGTTTTAATAGAAGTGTCAGTCACAGCCTGTAACTACTTCCAAGCAAAATTATGACACTAGTGCTTAGTGAGATTTTTAAAGCAACATATGCAACACTACCAGGCAGCTAATCTGCAGGTTACTAGGACCAAGAAAATTCATTCAGGAATTCCGCATATTCCCAGCATTCATGCCTCCTACTGCTCATGGGGTTACTGGAACAAATTACAAACTAGGCTCTTGTTTGGACTTATTTTAATCACTTCTAAGTTGGATATGGTTCTCTCTTCACGTTGTACTTGTCTGGCATTACCTAATCTAAAAATCATGACAAATCACCTGTGAAGGTTGGTCATTAAGAGTTCTTTCAGAAATAAGACTAATAACTCACAAACCTTGCCAAACTGAACACGCTGGGGGAGCAGTATTTTGAATTGGAAAATAATAATTGCCTTTTAATTACAAGGCATTTTCTAAGAAACTTTTTTATGTGAAAGAGCAAGGCTCCCATATGAATTAATAGCTGGAGCTCTCCATATTCATTTTGTCGACAGAAACACATTTTTCTCTAGCCCATACATAACCCTAAATGACAGTTGAACCAAAAAACCCTGATTTTCCCCAGAACTCTGGCAAGATCAAAGGACTGTGAAGGTAAGCTCTCATGAATTGTTTCCATGGGTAACTGGTCACACTAGATTTTGGATGTCAGGTACCTTGTGGAGATATTAATTTTTAACAACAGTAATGATACTACTGCATTTTTCTGTACCATAAAGCAGCACTTCTGATCTTCCTCATCTTGACATCTAAACTGCACCAATACATTGTTCAGTGCAGATAGTTTTGAAATACACACAGAATGGACCCAACATTCATTCTTGTACTTAAAGAAAGTAAAATGTTGTCCAATACCACTCTGTTTCCAAGCCTCAGACCAGGCCAGATGCGTGGAACCTTGACGCAGAAACAGTCTTGAAACAACACTTTGGCCAATCAGTGGCTGTGCATTCTGCACAAAGTGACAGTCCTATAGAATTTTCAAGTTAAAAATATGCAGATAACATACTACACAGTGACAAAATGTACTTGCCAAGTCTCTGCTGTTATTAGAACACTTAATATCCTATCACCCAGCTAAACTTCCTGTATTGCCTGTGATTTTCTAAGGGATTATTTGTGGCCGTTTTCTAGCAGTGGAATAGACGAGGTTTAACCAGACTGATTTGCCCACTCCACACATGACCCTCTGGGTTATTTCTTCAGCAGCTCATCCATGCTAAGCTGCTACGAGTTGTCTGTCCTTTAAATCTGTAGGTCAGATGGAAAGATATGGAACATAAAACTGCACACCTCATGTAAGGCAGCACGTTTTATACCATTTCTTTAGCACTCCTGGTGCTCGAGTGGCTTGTTTTGGTTTCACTAGACTGAAAGGTCTCTCCACAATAGAAAAATACAGTGTTTCAGAGAAAAGGTTAAATCACCCCATGTGTTCTGGATGAGAAAACTATTGAAAAGCAACTCCGTTCATACCTGCTATGAACAACAGTAATAACTGAACAACAACATTTTAGCATCTAAAATATTTTAATTCCAAGCACCAGGAGAAATGACCTGATATTGAGAAAATTACATGAGGCTCTTGATTAGCACAACCAGTAATCTTGTTCTGTATCCTTGACTAGGAAGACCACATAACCATAACCTTATAGGATACATACATAAGCTTTTGGGGTTTTATTTACTTAGACTCAGGTTTAAGCCTTCCATAATTCTGAGATTATTCTCCTTCTTAAAAATACATCTAAAAAGACAATGATACAGTAATTTGGCACGGCAAAATACAGCCTTCTTTTCTTTGAAATAAAGGAATTCTTCTGGAATGCTAATAAACAAGGAGAGAGCACTTTCTGAAACTTAAGACCTACAAATCTCCTTGATATGGCCATCCTTTTCCATTATTTCTCTGTTACATGGTCTCAGACCAGATGAGGAAAGATCAACAGACAACCTGGAGCGGCCAGGGAAAGAGACAATAATCTTGTCTTCAGGAAAGGATCAAAACAGGCTCTGAGAAAGCTAACTCTGGGGTTTATTTTCTTATAGAAGAAATGCATTTGTTTCCCAGCGTGCTTGAGCAGCAGGAGATCTATGAGCGACTGAAATAATGTGTACCTCAAGCCCAGAAGATCCATAACTTATTTCAGTCACAGAGCACAAGAAGCTGTCTTCCCAAAGCGGCTTCTTCCCACCCTTCCCACCCCACACAGCAGACTACTTGCTGCATTTTAAGAGCAGACATGCAAAGCCACATGGAGGATCAGATCTAATTAGTATTTGTTGAAGTGCACATAGCATTCCCTGAGCATTATATGGATTTGAAACCATCTAAGCCTCTAAGTTCAGCTGCCTGTTAAAGTTAAAAATATTTAAGTTAAGGTTTCCCTCCCTTTTTTCCCCTTTCTCCTATGTTGGTTCTGTGAGATAAATGCCAAAAAAACCCACTGTTCAGCCGCAGAGATTAACAGTCAAGGACAGAGGAGATAGGTAAGAGAATAAAAAAAATAATGCTCACCAAGAATGAAGCACACAAAATCAAGCAAAAAGATGAGTACATAAGAGTCATCACTGCAACATTCTTAATCTGGACCCAAGCAGGCTCCACGATGGTTGAAACCTGTCAATCACGGAGTGCTTAAAACTGATGAGGCTGCCTCCTTTTATCAGTTACACACCAACACATTCAATTCTCTTTTCTAAATCCAGAGAAAGCATCTATTTTCTTTCTGCTCTGGGTGAATCAGTCTTTCCTCACCGAGACAGCAGCCTGCACAAGAGTGAGCCAAAACGAAGATTATGTTCTCATCAGCATCATGAGGAGCCGTGTCTAACTCTAGTAATAACCTCCTTTCAGTAAAAGAACAATTTTAAACACCAACAGCCACAAAATGCACAATTTTCAGTGGCACGAACACCCCAGTCTCACATAGAAGCTGCCATCGGATTTATGAGAAGCTCTACTTCCAGTGTGCCCTGCAAAATCTAACGCACGGTTTGCAGGAGGAAGAGACAGGAAGACAAGTTGAGACACCTTTGTTGTCAAAGCAAATTGCACAGTCTCTTTTCAATTACGGGACGATTTTTCATCTTATACTCACGGAGGAAAGGAGGAGGCAGCAAAGAAAGAACAATTACGGTTTACAGCTTTTATCAAAGGGGTTTGTGTAATCCATGTTTCAGCATGGTTTTTCCTTCAATCCTCAAAAAAACCCCAAAAACCCAACAAACCACGTGCACACACACACACAAGATAAAATCAATAAAACAGCTAAATGTATGAAGTCGAATGAGTTTAATTGGTAGCCAGGGATACAACAGTTCTTCATTTTGCATTGCTTTTGCAGCAGACAAGTGATGATTTCAGAGTAGCAGCTGCCATGATACTCATGGAGGTGAACAATCTGGTTTGAAAGAACTGAAACCATGAGAAATTTTCAGACAATTCCTGCTCAGACTTCCATCAAACCACTGAGATATCTCCTGTACTTCCTTCCCCAAGGCATCCTGTTCTATGCTAAGAACAGATACAAACATCTCTCTTTCATACAGTAAAACAGAGGTTAGAAAGCAGCTCATGTTGTTGGAAAAATATGTCCCATCGCTTCAATTTCACTGCTGTTCTGTACGAGGAGGCTTCTCCGTGTTTATCTGCATTGTATCTCACTCACACACACACAACCCAGACCAGATAACAATGGTCCTCAGTGAACATAAGGGCCAACAATGAAGACGTCTGAATTTCACTGCCCTTAACAAAGCATTACTCATCTACCTGTAACGACTGATGAAGACACTTCCCTACCAGTATGGTGGAAACAAGAGGTCGTAAGATCACCGCAAGAGTTTTCTTTTGGAGAGAAGTTAAAATTCATTATTTTCATAATCTGACACCTTACTCCACCCTCTGTCTACAGGCCAGCAACTTAAAATTCCTCCCCCTTTGAACAGAGACATATATTCAAGCCTTCCTCCAGACAGGTCACACTGAGCAGCTTATTGGCCAGCTGCAGCCAGCCTTTGTCCCCAGCAGACAAAAACAAGATGTGGCAGGAAGAGCATCAAGGAACTCTGATGGCTCATGTAACAAGAACCAAGGATGTGTACCTGTCACTTGTGTGCACTGTGCTGAGTCTTTACCATTTTTATGGGTGCCCTGCTGTCAGAACCTTCAGATCTACTCAAAAAGGTAAAACAAAAGTCTCCAGAACACTGAAGAATAAAGAAAATAAACCTAGGCAATTGACTCTATTTTCTGAAATCAGAGATGTAAAACAAAGTGGGATTTTCCCCTCAAAAATTTGGGCTTGCAAGATGACATCGTTTCCTGCACAAAAACGTGTTCTTTTCAGAAATCTTGAAAATATTTATAGACTATAGTTTAATATTAGAAACAATATCTAGCATTTGACAGCATGACTTAATACTAATATATGTCAAGAGCAAATTAGATTGAGTAAGAAAGTCTGCCAAAACAGCTTGAAGTTAATGAAAAGGCTAATGAAAGGAAATACACATCTTTTAATTTTCCAACCTTGCAGAAGTATCTTCAGCAACATATTCCTCTCTTGGTTTCTGTACAAACGAGGAACATGGTTAGAGTGACACAAGGGCCTAAAAAGTCATCCAAAGATAGACACGCACAAAATTAGTGGCTTTTGTTCCGAGATGATTTTCTATGACATTAAATTCTTGCCAGCTTCATTATTTATGTACTTCTGATGTAAGCAGATTTCAGTAATAAAGGCACCAAAAGTAAAGGCAAGCTGCAGGCTAGTGCTCTACCTATCTCTCAGAGCGAGGGACCGGTGAGAATCATATTCAATAACATAAATTGCATTACAGTGTAAACAAAATTTAACCCAGGTGAAATGACTGTATTAAATAAAGATGACAGGGTAGAAATGTTTTCTATAAAGATATAGCTCTATAATATATTCATAGTCAGCAGCATTAGGGCAGTTCCACACCAGTAGACAATTTCTCAGTTTTAAACCTCTTGGTAAAACAAATAATTACATCTACTCATTGATTTTTAGAGAAAAGACTCTCCTTTTAAATAGTAATAAGCTGTATTTTATACTGAATTCTAAATTACAGTAAGAAGTCCAATATATGGGTCATTTGGGTTTAAATAAAAAATATTTTCGCAGTATTATTCACTTGGTAACACTTACACGGTTACAATACATGTTTACAGTCTGAAGCCAAATTTGCAGTACATCATCTTAGCAACCTTCCCATCTAAATGCTGTAATACTTTCAGTACTGCTGTTCAGAGCAAACGAGCAATGAAATCAAAAGCTTGATCTATGAAGCACCACAAGGATAGAATTATCTATGCTACGTTACCTACCCACATGACCACATAAGCCAGATAACCAAAGAGGCAAAGTAAAACAAAATATCACAATCCAAGAGCGTCTTTATTCTTTTCAACACCCAGTTACTATTCGTCAAGCAAGCAGACACCCTCCTCAGCTCCAGAGAAAGGGTTTCACAGCCCCTTCTAACATGAGCCTACCCAATGTGCAGATTTAGCCACTCATGCAATCATCTAGAGGGATTTTATAGTCTCACTGTCCACGTCTGGGTAACATAATAAATCATGGCGAGAAGGTTAAACCAGAAACTATTTTGCACCATAACAGCATGTTGTTCTCTTGTGGAGCTGGCTTCACAGCTATGGACGAGCTATTAGGGAAACAACACATTTGGGTGAAGAAGTCAAACAACACATTTGGGGAAAGAAGTCACAGGTCTTGGAAAAATTTTGACACTGATGTCACAACTAATGGTGCTGCCTCTGACACCAACGTGCACAGAATGACCAGCTGAAAAATACCATCACTCCTCTTTTCCTCGCTTGTTTTCACCTGATGGTGCAGCCCTTCTGTCCTTTGCTAGCCACGCTCTCCCACTCAAGTCACTCTACGTGTACACACATGCATAAAGCCATACCACAGATAAAACCCCAAACTAGAATAGTGAAAATATGATTTTTATTCCACTCCTTTGCCACTATATAAGAATCCCTCTGCACGAAGGCTACACAGGCCCACCTACATAATTCTACCAGTCTAGGATAGGTTGCTTCAGCACAGGTACACATTAGTAGAAAACACAAGAAAAATACAGCAGAAATGGTTAACTATGTTACTGATCTCCACAGGGCAAACATATATAAAACCACAATGGAGTGACTGCATGAGTGGACAAGGGAAGAGCTAGAGATGTCATCTATCTGGACTTCTGCAAGGCCTTTGACACAGTCCCCCACAACATTCTTCTCTCTAAACTGGAGAGATACAGGTACAATGGATGGACTGTTCAATGGATAAGGAACTGGCTGGATGGTTGCATCCAGAGGATAGTGGTCAATGGATCGAGAAGGAGATGTGTGACAACCGGTGTCCCTCAGGGGTCCATACTGGGACCAGCGCTGTTTAATATCTTCATCAATGATACAGTCAGACTGTGTGCACCTTCAACAAGTTTGCAGATGACACCAAGATGAGTGGTGCAGCTGACATGCCAGAGGGACAGGATGCCATCCAGAGGGACCTAGACAAGCTTGAGAAGTGAGCCCATGTGAATCTCATAAGGTTCAACAAGGCCAAGTGCAAGGTCCTGCACCTAGGTTGGGACAATCCTTGTTATGAATACAGGCTGGGGGATGATGTGATAGAGAGCAGCCCTGCGGAGAAGGACTTGGGGGTATTAGTGGATGAAAAGCTGGACATGAGACAACAATGTGCACTTGCAGCCCAGAAGGCCAATCACATCCTGGGCTGCATCAAAAGAAGGGTGGCCAGCGGATGGAGAGAGGTGATTCTGCCCCTCTGCTCTGCCCTGGTGAGACCTTACCTGGAGTATTGCGTCCAGCTCTGGAGCCCCCAGCACAAGAAGGACATGAACATGACGGAGAGTGTCAAGAGGAGGGCCACAAAAATGATCAGAGGGCTGGAGCACCTCTCCTGTGAAGACAGGCTGAGTAAGTTGGATTGCTCAGCTTGGAGAAGAGAAGGGTCCTGGGGACCTTCTTGCGGCCTTTCAGTATCTGAAGGGGGCTACAAGAAAGCTAGGGAGGGGCTGTTTACAAGGACTTCTAGCCATAGGATGAGAGGCAATGGTTTTAAACTAGAGGAGGGTAGATTTAGATTAGACAGGAAAAAGTTTTTTACTATGAGGGTGGTTGATCACTGGAACAGGTTGCCCAGAGAGGTGGTGGAGGCCCCATCCCTGGAGACATTCAAAGCCAGGCTTGATAGGGCTCTGAGCAACCTGATCTAGTTAGAGATGTTCCTGCTGACTGCAGGGGGGTTGGACTAGATGACCTTGGAAGGTCTCTTCCAACCCAAACCATTCTACATTCTATGAAAAAATCACAAATTATGGTTTAGAATTTGTAAGGTACAACTTAGACACAGAAATATTTGTTTTCTGAAAACAAGCAATGACCTACACCCCACAGTACACACATAATCCTATGTCAGTCTTGAAAGCATATTTTAGCAGTATTTATATTTACACTGAATTTAGATTAGATTATCTCACTTTCAAATTAATTTCAGGAAGTAACAGAATGCTCACAACATCAGTGGGTACTTTTTTAGAGGGAAGGAGAAACAAAATAAATGAGAAATCACGAATACTGTGATTATCTGCCAACATTTACATGCAATTTTTACACTCCTTCCTCCGGAGTTCTTAAAAGACACACCACTTCAGGGAAAATACAAGCTGTATTATACATACATTACATATCCACAAAATATACAGGGTCAGCTAAAGGGTTGCTGGTGATTTTCTTTCTGAAAGGAAGAGGAACCTTGTACAGCCAAGTCAGTCCTTAATAATACAGTAATCAATTCATCTTTCCAGTATAAACTTGTCTTTTAAGGGTGCTTTACCATGGCTTTTAAAAAGCTGAAGAAACAGAAAATCTTCTGTCTGGCTGTCTATGGACATCTGCGTCCTTGACGGTGACCTCACCAAATTCTCAGGATTTTTACTCAAGACTTGTGATGTCTTTATACCAGGTCTTTGTTCATCCCTTGCCTTAAAATGGTGTCTTAAAACAGCTGCAGGGAATTTAATAAAATAGATTAAGATCAATAAATAACTATAATCTCCACCTTTTTTTACATGACAAATTCATTAAAAGTTGCTTCCAAAGAGGAAATAATCTCTATAAATTGTCCATAAGTTGCCATGGTCTCTCATATTAGTGCTATTTTATACAGCGCAGCACAAAAGATGCTGTTTGAAATCAACAGCATGACAATCGGGTTACATCATTAAGGCTGACCTGCTCAAAATCGGAATCTGCTGCTCAAGTCTGCTTGAAATATATAAATTATCAATATAATTTTTATTGTTTATAGTCCCTAAATGGGCTAATAAACAGACTATATAGTCCTATCTGATGTGATGCAATGCACTTTATAAAATACATCACATGCTAACTCCTCAATCAACTTTTGGGAAGATCGAGGTTTCTTTTATTCCCTTTCCATCCTCCTCCTTTACTGTAAAAAGAAACTAATAAAACTCCAAACATATTTCAAGATGGTGCTTTTCTACATAATCTAGAGAAAAGATGCTCTGTGCTAAGTGTGCTTTAGCTGCCTCACTTGTGGCAGCATTCCCAAACAGTACAGATAGTCACATAACGTGCCACTATATAATGACACGCACAAGACAGTGAGACTGGGACGAGACCCTCCGTTCTTAGGTTTTGTTTCTGTGCTTACACTCCTCAATAAGCACACCTTGTGTTCTGGGTGCGCGTGATCTGACATGTCAGAACACAAACATTACAGGGCATTTGTTCTCTCTTTACACCTTCACCTTAAACACTTTATGACACTGTAGGCTAATACAAGTTTTTTCTTGTAAAGATTATAATTCATCCAGTTAAAGCCTTCAGAGCCATGAACAAAAGGTATTCAGTGCCTCCTAGTTCCAGCCAGTGCTTATTCATTCACTAGAACAATTTGAAATTTGTTCTAGATTTGAGGATCAAATCATACCTTCATCTTGAGTCCAGAAATTTTGAATCATTTACTGACCTGGGAAGGAGCCAAGTATATTTCTTAAGTGTTACACAACTTTAAAAAAAGACACACCACAACCTTACAATATACCCAAATATTTATAAAGCTTGATGTTTATTGTGTCAGATAAATGACTCCTCTATTCTGAACTTTCAAAATGTTATTATGAATACATATGACCACTTTACAACCCTTCTATTAATTATCTTTGGAATTAATTTATCCTTGGCTAGCATTTTCCACCACCTGCTCTTCCATTGAGCTGTACTACACATTATTACTAGACAACTGACATCAGTAGGACTACTTAGAGTGTAAGACAACTCAGCAGGGTAAAGACTGACAAAGCCTCTCATGACTCTGCCAAGTAAGTTTTTATAAAATACCTTTTCCCCAAATTGAACAGGTCAGGGTTCTCAGGCTTTTCAAGACAGCTGACAGTATAAACGAAAAGGTTATGGAAACCAGAAAGCCTGCAGTAAGGCTTTATAAGTACACAAAGTATTTTGGGGTTTACATTATGGTCAGCTGTTCAGCTTAGGTATTGTGTTTGATTTAGATTCGAAAATGATGTATTTGAATAGGGAAAATTAGGAAAAAAAGGAGTCATTTCCTGGTTTGGTTGGATCCTTTTCTTCAGGTCTCAAAAATATCATCTTTCTTTCAGTGGAAAACTGGAATTTGTTGTTGCTCACACAGGCAGTTTGAATTTGTCATTTTTAGCTTTGACTGACACAAAATTCTTCCCTTAATTCTTCGTAATCTTATTTCTCAATTTGGCTTAGAAAAACTGTCTGTGCCCTTTCATTCTGGCACTCCATATACAGTAACGTAGAGAAGAGCGAAGCAAAATCTAGAAACATGAATATACTATACCTAAGTTCCTTCAGCTGGATTGACTTTAACATTCATGAAAAATCACATTGAATGCACTGAAGTGAGGTGTCTTCTACTTCCCACAAGAGTCAACAGAGTAGCAATGTCAAGGGAATTACATTTCCCATTGTGAATGTTCTTTCCCTGGAAGAATTGCCGCCAAAGGAGGCAAGTTAGTTTTACAGTGAATGGGTTTACTGTTCACACTATTCAGCAAATGGACTAATAAGGGATCAATTTTACTTTGCTGATTGTAGTAAGAAGATATAATAATGGATTTAACACACCAGGTAGCTTATTTAAACCCCATAAGGAAACTGTTACTAGCACTAGGACAACCTACACCTTCAACAAGGTGATACGTCTTTTTGTAGCGGCTGGGTAAGCGAGCAGCGGACTACCTCCTTCTCATGTAATTTTGTACTTAATTATTTTTACATTTGTAAGTTATGTATCACAGAGGGATCTGAAAAGATCCCCCACAGTCAAGTCAGTAAGACAGATATTAGATATCAGGAAATTCTGGTCCTTATTGATCAAACTGTGTACCCTCAGTGACCTACCACCATCCATCCACACAGGTAACTTTCTTTCATCTTATTCAGTAATGAATACACCTAATAAAGCCTGCAGAGAAAAGATGGGGATAGGGGAGACAGAATAAAAAAATCAAAGCTTTGTTGAAAAAGAAATATATGACTCAGTTATCTCAAAAAGGAAGCCTTCAGAATAGCTATGCATTATCGGCCAGTATCTGACTGCCTAGCCTACAAATGATAGATACTCCACTGAGGGAGTTATTTCCATCAGCACACACATCACCTGCTAAGCCAATTGGACACCCATAAGTCTACGGGGCTGGATGGGATCCACCTGAGAGTGCTGAGGGAGCTGGCGAAGGAACTTGCCAAGCTGCTCTCCATCATTTATCAGCGATCCTGGTCAACTGGGGAGGTCCCAGATGACTAGAGACTTGCCAATGTGACACCTATCTACAAGAAGGGCAGGAAGGAGGATCCAGATGAAGTGCTGGGGCCTGAGTTGTGGGCCCCAAGTTGGAGCTGACCTGTGGATGAGTCACAGCCTAGCAGAATGTTTTGTTGTTTCTGTTGGCTTCATGTTTCTGAGGCAGAACCTGGCCCACTTGTGTCTCTATGGCTCCGCCCTCACCTAGGTGGTCATGGTTGGGGTGGTGGGTCAGGCCAGTATTATATTAACCAGGAGATGGTTAGTTAGAAGAGTTTTCTGTTGGGTGTGGCTTCTGTTGGGGTTGACTGCATCTTGCTGAGCTGTCATAGTGGTGTTCTTCCATGTGAAGAGCTGCTCAGGGAGCCATGTCTGTCTGTTGTGTCCAGCAAGCGATGCTGGCACCAGAGTGGGCAGCAGAGGAGCTGAGCCCACAGGAACCTATGGCAGGACTGTCTGAAAGAAGCCTTCTGAGAGGCTGTTGCTGAGTTCGGTGTTGGCCTGTGTGATCAGGCAACTGGTGGCAGCATAAAATGGTGATGGCTGAACCAGCACAACAGAGCCACATTAGCTTGCGCTGCTATACCTTTTTTTGAACCACTTGTCATGACAATTTCTTGACGGTAATGAGGCACTTTGCTAAAGTCTAATAGGTTGCTCTATACATGGACCAGGTTGTGTACTGGCACTGGAACAGACTGCCCAGGGAGCTGGTGGAGTCACCATCCCTGGAGGTGTTTAAGAAAAGAGTAGATGTAGCACTTGAGGCTATGGTCTGGTGGTTAGGGAGATGTTGGGATGAAGGTTGGACTTGATGATCCTGGAGGGCCTTTCCAACGATAATGATTCCATGATTCTATGACTTGTTTTCATTTGAAAGCAAGTAAAAGGGGCTTGGCAAAGCATGTGAGAAAATATATTTTGAAAGAGTGAAAGAAATGAAGTTAGCATCACGTCTTCATAAATCTTAGACTTCCCAAAATTTGAAAGTAATCACCTGCCCCAGTAAAGAGAACATATTGTTGTCATTTTATTTCTTGTAAAATGACATGATTGGGGTTTTTTATACATTCTCTATATAATTATGAAAAAATAAAATAAAGATGTGTAAATATACACATAAATAGTCTTAAGTAGTCACAGCTAATTTTTACCATAAGCCAATACTTACTTACCATAAATATTCTTATTTTGAACGTTTTTATCTAAGAAACATTCATTTTTTTTTTCTTGAAAAGTGAAATATCTTTTGACCTTAGTCTTCTCTGAAATGCTTTCTTTGATTTGATAAACTTTTGATAAACTTTTATAATGCTTTTTACTTTAATATGGCTAGTTAAGAAATAAGTTATAGCACCTTTTTTGACAGTGGGAATGCACTTAATGACTAGTCTAATTCCACTTTAAAGAATGATCTGCTTAATATCTTTTAGAAATGTGAGACTAAGTATGGTTATCTGCACACTCATAGGCAGGCCAGTTGAGGCATATGCATTCTCTTGTCTGAAGGGTTATATCGGACTGGCTTTAGAGTTGTGATTAGGACTCAGATGTTTGGACCTTTCTTGCTTATTTGTAGGGCCATGGAAAACAGATCCATACTACAAGCATGATGAGATTGCTATTTGCTGCCTTGTTAAAAGGAGGTGATCAATAACTTCAAGAGAAAAATCTTCCTTCTTTGCCACATCTTAGTCACTTATATTTCATTTTGTAACCTAAATGATCAGTAAACATGACACATAGGTTCTTGTTCCACCACATTCCACAAATAGCTGAGAAAAAACAGCACCATTAGATTAGAGGAAGCAGAAAATATCATTTCTGTATACTAGAAAATCTGTGTTTTGCCTGTCTTTAGGATGAGTCTGGTATCATCTAGCATGGAAATGGTATTTGAAGAAGGACATATATTAAATGAGGAAAAAAGAAAATATGAAAAAACAAAGTATCTAAGATCTGTAGAAAATTTTATGTGAGAACTAAAGATGCAGGCTTTTGAGTATTTAACATAAGAAAGACTAGTTAAAGACACAATAAATTTATTTACTTATATTAATTGTTTCTTTGTTGCTGATAGTGATATATTGGTTGCAATTATGAATTAGTGCCTTTTTTACCAATTGCTTTTTGGAGACCAAATTCAATAACATATAAAAGACATTTTATGCAATCCTAAAATATTATTGGAAATGTATTCAAATAATTTTGTTATTTTGAGTTATAAGTGATACAGAACTTTTAAATGGTAGATTAACATTTTTATTACAGAAGCTTCTTCCTAAGTAGGCCACATAAGACTTCTGCTTCATATCTGTAATATATTAATAATACAGCAGTTTTAATTAGGTATAATGCAGAAAGAGGTTAGGTCACATTTTAATATTAAGTTGGAATAAGCCCATTTAAAGCTAGAGGTCACTTTCATATGTTAATAAAATTCCTTTTCTGGGGTAGATGTCAAGCTTTTAGCAGAATATTATTATTTTTTGGTCATTACTGGAGAGCTTAATGAATGTTTATTTTCCACTGCTTATATTAAAATTGTGAAAATTGATGTATTCTCTCATAAGGTTGAATGAGATAGCTACTGTGGATGAAAGTATATGAAACCAGATTTATGGTTTCACAGAGATGCCTAGATGTGGAACAGCATATGTAGACAAGAGTTGTTGCATAAAAACTCTCATTTTACTGAGGCTTTGCTTTGGTAACACTTTACAAATATAACTGACTAGAAGATACTTGATATAAGGGTAATATTTGATGTAAGAGGTTAAGATTAATCCTTTTGTGAACTGAAAAACAACAGATTTTCAAATCTTATAAAGTGTAACAGTAAAAACATACACAGTAGTCTGTAGGAGGATATAACTGTCATGAAATTTTGGTTTGTAATGATGGAAATGTCTGAAGGATCATGATTTTTTTCCCTAATATTCAGAAAAAAAAATGGTTTTAACAGCCCTCGAGGAATAAGACCGCATTTTTATTTGCAGAAGGAAAGGGTCACAAGACCCAGTAATAAGTCCTGCCTCCTTCACAGTTGTCTTCAGAGCTGCGGAAATAATGCAAGATTTTGCTAACTAGGCAGTAGATGATGAGAAATGATGAGAGATGGAGATGTTTTTGTTTGTTTCTTTTTTTTTTTCTTTTTGGTCCCTAAATGCTAGGTATCGGTATCTGAAATTTACCAGTAGGAGGGATTTTTCTCTCTGTGTCTTTATAAAAGAAGGTAAAGTCAGGGGATATCCATTCTGCAAATAGAAATATGTGCAATTTATCTTAATCCAGAAATGCTGGCATTTGTTTTGTTTGTTTTACCTTTTTTTTTTTTTTTTTTTAAGGGCTTATTTGGTCACAGTTATTAGCTCATACTAAAAGAAATTATTAAAGAGATCACCCTTGTTTGAGAAAATATCCCTGCTCACGTCTGCATGTGAGCATTTGCTTGTCTTTAACTGTGTTACTCAGAATAGGGAAACCTATAATAGAGAAACCTAAATTGCTATATTTCTGAACTTTGCACTACAGCAAAACTGAATTAGATGTCATCAGCACTGCCTGATATGAGAAGTAAATCTGTAAATTAGGGTGGGTCTGTGATAGTTGCTATGAATAGTAACCACTTGAAAAGTTTTTTGATTCACTAAATTTAAAAAGTGCTAATATTATAATATTAACCATCTGATGCATTTTCTCTACAAAGTTACTGATCTCTAAATATTAGGTACCCAAATCACTCATCAAACCTTTGAAAAGTATTCTTAGGGTCAATGAGGTAATTGAATATTTTTATGTCTTTTTATGAAAAATGAAATACTTTTAACTGATATAAAATGATGGCTCAGGATTATGAAAGCTTTTAGTACAGGCCAGGGGTAAAGAAAATGAAAATGGAAATTTAAGCTTTGTTCAGTATGAGCCAAGGGATCTTAGGGCTTATATGAAGGATACATCAACATCGCAGAGGATCAATGATTCAGTTTTGAGGTCCATTTAATCTGTACTCATTTTATGGGGGTTATACTGTTGTAGTTCCTGTCAAATAGTACAAGATAAACCCTTATATAATTAAGTTTTATGATTGGACTTACCAGCTTGTCAACTTTTATCTTTTCTGTGGAGTAGAAGTAATTTACCTTTGGTAGCAATTTTTTTATCTTCTAATGCTTGATTTTAGTCTGTAATTAAAGTACTTTTTTTCTTTTATCAACTACTAAAAACCTCAGATTCTACTGTCTGTGCTGTTTCTTGTTTATGTACTGCTCTTAAATCACAATTTTGCATCTTAACTACGGAGGTGCAATATACAATTAATGTATTAAACATTTATATTATTGGATGTTACCTTTCTTATAGTTAAGTGATATTTTTAGGAATTATGTATTTTACCTTCAAAGCAATAATACTTCAGGATGAAGAGGAATGAGTTTCATTTAGTTTGGCATCTATATTTTTGAAGATTATTTCATTCATTGTTCCTGTAATTTCTGGTCTGAGCTGGTCTCAATTGTGCATAGTACGAGCTCCACAATTCCCATCTGTCCTATAGGCTACACCATTATTCAGTTGCTTACACTATTAATAACTTTTTCCTAATATCTGTCTAAAATTCTCTTAGCCTCAAGGTATTGTTCTTCTGTAATTTTTTGACACTGTGACTGAGACTTTTATCACGTAAGCTGTTGCTGTGAGGGCATTTGTAGACTATTGAAAACACATAATATCCCCTTAGTATTCACTGTTCTAAACTATATAAATTCAGCTCCCTCTCATCACAGGATTTATCCACCAGCCTTCGTGTCAGCCTGATGTCCTTTGTAATTTCTCTAGCTTTTTTCTATTTTCCTAGTACCTTTTAGGGATAGCACTGCATAAGTAACCAAAAAGATGAGTAATCCATAGTTTGATCTGACACAAAAATGCTAGGACTAAGTTATGGCAGTAAATAAATATTAATATATTCCAAAGGATGTTTTCCCATGTTATTTCCCATCAGTCTAATAATGTCTAGTTAATAGGAACTTATTTGTACACATTCTATCTTTTAATGAAGTTTTGTCTTGAAATGTTGTTTCCATTTTATAAATACTACACAGAAGTTTGAAAGTACATTTGATGACACTAAAGTAGCTCTTCATCATAATGAATAGTGTATACTCTTCAGCCATAGTAGTAATTGGAATTGTTTTCAGGTTATTTCACTCCTGGGAAGTTGAATTGATCTGATATATGACATCTTTCATGTTTCATTAATGTTTTTTTTTTTTAATGTATGAGAAGAGTATGTAGGTTTTGGCAGTTTGTATAAGAAAAGACAAAACTAAGACAACATGGTTTTAGATTTTTAGAAAGTCCTCCAGTTTTAAACAAAATGTAGATGTTATGCATTATTGAGGTTTGGCAAATTTTATTCAAATTTTATGCTGCTCCTCCAAATAAGAAAGGAGCTGTGGATTTTAACATCCTTTTTGAATGTCCAGTGTTAATCATGTTTTGCCTGTCTGCTTTTTTTTCATTCATAATCTATTCAAAACCTCCAAAATGCAACAATTAATATTCTGACACGTACATGCAAAAAAGCACAGAAACAAACATAAAATGTAGAAGGGAAAAGAAACAAAGTAATATTTATGGTAGACATGTAAGCATAGAAATGTATTTTTAGACTTAATTCACAGAGTCAGTAACTTTTCCTGAGTACCCATGGAATATATTTATTCAGTGAAAACCACTTATGGTGTGCAATATTACTGTTGCTGCTACTCGATATAGTACTTTCAGTGCTGGGTTAAGTCCAAGTTTCTAAAAACATTACTTTGGGAAAGAAATACAAAATACATGCGGCATCTTTGGGTATAATCTCATTTCAGTCTTTAGAACCAGTTCAGATCCTGTTTTGGGAGGGTTACCAAGGTAGTTGCAGAGGGATGGTTGGCATTCAGTGAGTAGGAGAAAGGAAGCAGGAGCTTGTGGAATAGCCTCTGGCTGCTGAGTTCAATAGATATTAAGAATGAAACTGTTATTCCAGTTAAATAATCTGACCTACAAAATGCAGGCTCTTCTGCTTTTCTGAGTTAAACTCTTACTTTGAATCCAACAGTGCTGTTGAAACAGGGTGTCTTTGTAAGCAAAGAATCCATCCTCTGCCAGTCTGATAGAAATACTTCTTGCATAAGCATTATTCTGATCTTGATTTTAAAATTTTGAGGAGAAAATAGATTTATCTTTGATAAACTGACATTTACTTGTAATTTACACTTACATATTTCTTTTGTCTTTTTGCCATTCTGAATGTTTTTAGTTTCTCTTTCCAGATGCTGGATTTTGTTGCACCTTTTTTTTTTTTTTTCCTGTTAACTCTTGTGCTAAACTATAGGCCTGTCAGCCTAACCTCAGTCCTGGGGAAGGTTATGGAACAGTTCATCTTGGGGGTGATCACACGGCAAGTGCAGGACAACAAGGGGATCAGGCCCAGCCAACAT
>JAVSBS010011835.1:0-14523 GCA_033124195.1 Coracias cyanogaster | reverse complement strand
GTGGCTAGAGAGATGTTGGGATGAAGGTTGGACTTGATGATCCTGGTGGTCCTTTCCAACCATAATGATTCTATGATCTCACAAACTGCATCAGCTTTGAACTCTATAAAAGTTAGAGGAGAAACAAGATTTCCGATGAGAAAATAAAAGAAAATTTCTGAGGTATGAATTCTTTCTCTACTTTCTCCAAGCATTTAACAGAAATAATTGAAAAATTCTGTCGGACATTCCAAGGGTGAGAAACCAAACAATTAAAGGTGAGACACAGAAAGACAGGCCTTAGCAGGCAATGAAAGTCCCATCCCAAAACCAGCTTCTCTTAACTGTAGGATTCATAGAGGGTTCTTTCCCTGTTACCAATTCATTTTGGACAGACTGGTAACGACAGGACAGCTCTTGTAGAACGGGACAGAATGAGGATCTGGCAGAAAGAAAACAACTGTCCTGCCACGTTACTGAACTTACTTTCCACGGGGGCTGATGGGACATTCTTTACTCAGTCCATGGTACACAGAAAAACAACAACTAAAAACCAGAGAAGCCACTCGGTCTCTTTCTAGGAAACAATCACAGAGAACTGCCAGAGAAATTTTTCCTTCCGTAAACCATTACCGACAGTTAAACATGTCTCCCATATCACATGTGCTCCAAAGCATCAAGTTGGAACCTAGGACATCTTCATAAAACATCTCTTCACTGGAACTGAGTCCTCATAAATGGTCCTGTAAGCAAGTAAAATACATGGACTGGCCTTAACTTCTGCCTGATCAACAGCAGACCAGTTTCAGTATTCCAGTAACACTCAAGAGAAGAACCAAACTCTTCATCGTGGCTACAAAGTTATCTCACTTCTGAGCCTGAAAACTTTCTTTGGTTATCAAAGTCAGTGGCTCAACTGCAAAAGGAAGGACAGACCCATCCAGGCTACTTGTTAAAATACCATATTGGAAATGAGAATCATCTATTTAACCTCTCTTGAACTGAGGGGTCCCTACAGCCCAAGTGGGCAATAAACCAGGAGGCTGTCATAAAGAAGCTGGGTGGCTGCGGCCATGTGAGGGTGATGCCTGGGATCCTAAGCCGCGTTTGAGTGCCCCTCCAGTTTTCTCAGCTCAAAGAGCCCTGCTGCCTACCCACTTACAGTAAGGCGTGCTAGGTGTGCAAGAACCTATAATCAGCCCCAGTGAGCTGCACTGTCCAGAACAGCAATATCACTGCTTCCAAAGAGTGCAAGGAGGACAGTGGATGAGCTGAGCTCACTCTCACACACCTCCATGCTTGTACTCCATGCTTAAAACCATGTAGCTGCTATCAAAAGCTGTAAGGATCTGTAGCCTATCACAGAAACGCAGCCATTTATGAAGTGAAGGCAGGGGTGCCACTCCAGGCTAGGCAGACAGCGATTTCCAGTGAGTCATTTCCTGACTGACATCGCTAAAGAAGGCGGAATGTAATTACCTGAGCTGAAATAGGATACAGGTTCAACTGGATCTTTAATGACCAGAAATGTTTAGGGCTTTCATTTCACGTCTCATTCAAAAGATAAATGAGTACCATTCCAAAGATTAGATTGCTAGCATACAGAGAACGTCTCTTCAGGAAAAAAATCAAATAAGAAAGGGGATTTCAGTCTTTCATACAAACACTCCACCATTTATGTTTGTCTCTGAAATGACTGATCTACTTAGTAGATATTACATGTTGAAAGAAATAATTCAGATGTTACACAGCTTAAGCTGCAGAAAACTCCAGCTATTGAGCTGCCTGAGTTGCTAAATCAGAGGTTGTCTTTTTAAAAGCAAAAAAAAAAAAGATTGATGTATTTAGGAAGAACTCCATTTCTGCAAATATGAAGGACCGAACAGATTTTTATCATAACATTATAAAATGTTTGAAAATAACTTTAACATACAGGTCCTTGAGGTTGAGCATGACTTATTTTAAAGCTACTTCTAACATAAGGGAGCTAGCAAAGAAAACATCCAACCAGAGCAATCCCAGCTACTTTTATGCCTTATATGTACCTTTATATTGTATTAAGCAGAGTATTTTTTTAGCATCTTGCATATTCCTTCTCTGGGGACTACAGGCACAAAGAGAAGCCTAACCAAAGCAACAGGAACCTGCACAGACAGTGAGCTCTGAATCTGGAGTAGGCTTTAACACCACACTCTCTAGGAGATAGACTCACAGGCCTTTTTCACAACCGACAGGTATTACCCTCTTGGTTTTTTGGTATTTCACCAGGCATGATATGCTGGATTATAAAAAACATAAAAGTCCACTGCCAAGGAGATCCTTCAGGTACACCGCGTACTTTCTGGACCAGAACAGACACATCACCAAACAGACTGCTGGCAATAAAAATGTTTCACCCGACAAGAGAAAAAGCCTTGGAAGGGGAAAAGGAAGTTTGTAAGGTTCCATGTTGGCAAAACTTCTTATTCCATTTCTTCTCTATACATACATGAGTACAATCCTAAAGAAAAATTTGTTTTCTTGAGGCCACACACTGATTTTAATTTGCCGGATTTTGCAAAGAACGACTTCCTCCTGTTGTAGGCTTTTCTTTGTGAAAAGACTCTTCTACGTGAGTCACGTACAAAAGTAATCTGTGGCACTTTATCCGCCTTCCAAGGCTGGTATGAATGGGGACGTGATCTCTCCCTCTGAATATCAGCCCAATGAAAGCAAGCGGAAGAAGATATTGCTTTTGTGGTGATGAATTCCAATCAATGGAATGGGAAAAGATCTTGCTGGTTACTCTTACTTTTTTTCCCCCTATTGCATCACTTCCATCACTTAAAAGTGTTCTTCTCATGCTATAATTTTTCAGGGGAACAAAAAAATAAATCTTAAAACAGCAAAAATGCAGAAAAACTGACTTTTTCAGAATTAAATACACAATAACCTCTACAACGTCAACATGTTGTTTTGCTGTATTCCTTTCACTTGTCACATTATTTCTCAACAGAAATGGTTTTCTGATGCTAGTTCTGATGACTGAGGCACATTTTCTCTCACTACACCTTGATGAACTTCAATGAGATCACTCATGAGGTATGTCAGCTTTTGCTGTATTAAATCTCAGCAGAAACATGGCTCTATACAGCAAAATTCTCAGAGCTGCATAAATTTTTTGAAGAGACTGAATTCTCTACCCAGTTGGAATAGGATCTTCTCATATATTAGTTAGTTAGGTTTGTGCCATAGGTCCATGAGTGAGAAATGGCATATTTATCATTCGTAACTGCAACTATCACAGCTTGTTGCATATAAAAACACGACTCTAAACGCTCTTTTCTTTCACCAGAGCCATTTATTTTTCATTTCACCTAATTCAATTGCACCAGATCCTATGACTTCCACTCAGGTGAAATTCCCAGTGAAGCCAAGAGGATTTCTGTCTTAAAAAATAAGTACTTCTCTGCAGCTGCTCTGCACATCTCTGGTTATATTTCTAGGTTATCGGCAAATTTAAATATTCATGGTTGATTATCCAGTCCAGAGCAGGCTATTAATAAGAAAAAGTAAGGTGACAAAGAGCTTATTACACTCAGTAATTTCCCCTAAATACCGCCTGTAGTTGGACAGACTGAGGTTGTTCTTATGTAATATTTATTTAGTCCATTCTGGGATTTCTCCTTCGAATTTTTCTGGTTTTCACTGATGTAGGCATCTGCCTGGAAGAACCAAAAAAAGGGGTCAGAATGCCCTGACAAACTAGGTTATAAAATTAGCATTACTGCACTGCACCAAAAGCAGACTTACTGGGTTTTAATCAACCATAGTAAAATGAGATGTGGTTTGTAGTTAATTTATCATGCGGCAGGTATTTTAAAGCAACTGTCTTTTCTGTACAGCTCACATCATAGCAAATGCTTCACATATGGACACTTCTTAGTTGCAAAATGAAAATTGCTTGGGCCCTCAGAATCTAAGAGGAAAGGGGAAGCAGATACGACTGCACAGAAGGTGTGGGAGATGCTCCTGGTGATAAACTGGATGAACACTAAGTCATGGCCTGGGAACTTAAAGAAAGGGCCAAAGCAACATGGCCTCCAGCAGGGACCGAATTCCAACATCTCAGTTTGGGTGAGGCTTTTGCATAAAATTCGGCTATGCAGGCTGCGAGAAGTTCAGAGGGAATACGGGGCTTTATATTTAGAGCTTCACTGTTTGCTGCTGCTTAGTTTACCTGTCTCTTTCTAAACATGATGTTCCTCCTGTAGTACATAACTAGAACTTATGGATGAATAAACACTTAACACTCTGTGTGTAGCTGCAGCTGAAACAAAGAAAACAGGAACAAACCTTCCCTCCCCCCGGTGACTGCCAGGTTTTAAGGGCAAAGAGAGGTCCTAACATTTTGGACATCTTTAGCCACAACAGCCTATATGCCTCGCAGCACTGCTCTTCTCTCACCTAGGAAAGACAGGCTGCTCCTCCACTGCTGTGAACGCTGCCCTCACCCCCTGCACCAGGCTCTGCATCTTGCAGGCACAAAGCAGAAACAAACCCTATGAGCATCCCTCTGTTTGCATAGTTACATTCAACCTGGGGAAACGCACCGTAGCCTTTTAACACGCATCTCTTGACCACCAAAAGCCCAGTTCTCCTTCACAAAGGTACACTGCTGTGTGACAGCACCCAAGCAGCATAACACGCAATGCCAGGAGCCTTGTCTTTGCCGGGAGGCTCCCTAAGGAGCAGGGAGTGCAGCAAGTCCAGCTCCAGGGACTCTCACTTCATTCCCCTCCTTCACTTTGCGCTGGAAGATACTCCAGGCTGGACAACAGCTGGCTGGTTCCACTGGTTGCCACACAGCTAGTGACAGAAGATTGAGGACACATGGGGACGGATGCCTGCAAAGATGCCCCAACTGGTACAGCTCACGAAAGCACTGATCTGAATGGTGACCTTTTACTCCTGCATCTTCTTAAACTTCACGGAGTTTGTGCAGCCTTGCTCTGAGAAGGGTCTTTTGAAAATTCAACTCATCTGTGGCACAGGCTGTCTCTCATGTAGAACTTGACTTACTCAATCACTAAATTCCAATGCACTACAGAGCCATTTTGCTTTAAAATGGTTCTCTGAAGCTATGTTTATTAGTCCTCACCACATCAGAAAGTCAATTTTTAATATATATTCAGTCAGTTCACCCCATACTGCTACAAGGGCCACTCCTCTCTAATTTCAAGACAACTGTTAACATCTTTGTAAGAGATTGAACATGGGTTCCTATCCCATGCTTTGGCAGGGTACCTGACTCTAAAGGAGATGGTATCATTCCGTTTGGAGTTTCTCCTTCTGTTCATTACTTCTTTATCACTGGAGGTCTAGGTGAGCCACTAATCTCCTTCTAAGTTTCCTGCTCTTTTCCTTCCCTTCCAAAGCCCTTACTGACATTTTCTTATATTTTTCATTGCCTGCTTTTCAGCAAGAAAGACTTAATGTATTGCTCCATAAGAAAAAGGAAGATGCAAAGCCACTGACTTCATGAAATCACATCCACTCATTTCTTTAAAAATCACATGTATTTTCAGTTCACTCCTAGGGTAATGAAGGAATAATAAAACAGAGCAGCTATTTTTGTAATCTCTGTAGTAAGTTCTATAGGGGGTCTTCACAAGGTATTAATCCAAGAACATCCAGAACAGGAACTGGAACACAAAGAAAGATGGCATGCCCAGACACTATCTAAAGGTATTTTTCATAATGTTTAAGACCTCAAAAGAATGAACACTTTAGAATCTGGGTTTGGATCTTATGTGCATTATAACGTTTGATCAAGAGAAATTACCTCTTGATTACGTTGTTTTGCATGAATCCAAATGCAAATTAGATTTCAACTAGCGAAATCATGCCCTTCTCTTGTCTAAATAAAACCACATCCTTAAGTAATACCTGACATGTCCAGCTGGCTTACAGACACCGGTCAGGGTGAGGTTAGTGTAATTTGAGTGGAACGATTAAAACTGTAGGCATCGAGAGTAGTAAGCATAATCCCAGACCTGATAAGCAACATAATACTGCTGCATTTCTAAGTGCAAGCTTTGGGGATCCAAGTCAGGGAAAAAACGACACAATTTTCTGTGACTTAAAAAAATATATATATATAATTACTATGTCCCTCACCAAGTCACAAGACTATGAAAGAGATTTCATGTGGTGGGTTGACCCTGGCTGGACACCAGGTGCCCACCAAAACTGCTCTATCGCTCCCCTCCTCAAATGGAGGTCGGGAGAAAACAGAACGAAAAGCTCATGGGTTGAGATAACAACAAGAGATCACTCACCATTTACCACCACAGGCAAAGCAGACTTGACTCGAGGAAATGAGTTTAATTTATTACCAATCAGAGCAGGGCAATGAGAAATAAAACCCAAATCTTAAAACATCTTCCTCCTACCCCTCCCTTCTTCTAGAGCTCAACTCCACTCCCAACTTTCTCTACCTCCTTCCCCAGATGGGGAATGGGGGCTACAGTCAGTTCATCATAAATTGTCTCTGCTGCTCCTTCCTCCTCGGGGGTAGAATGCCTCACACTTCCCCTGCTCCACTGTGGGGTCCCCCCCACAGAAGACAGCTCTCCATGAACTACTCCAACATGAGTTCTTCCCACAGGCTGCAGTTCTTCAAGAACTCCTCCAGTGTTGGTCCTCCATGAGGTCAACAAGTGCTGCCAGCAAACCTGTTCCAGTGTGGGCTCCTCTCTCTCCAGCTGTCCACAGGTCCTGCCAGGAGTCTGCTCCAGCATGGGCTTCACATAGGGTCATAGACTCCTTCAGGCAAGTAGTCCATGCATGGGGTCCTCCATGGGCTGAAGGTGAAGGTCTGCTCCACCGTGGACCTCCACAGGCTGCAGAGGGACAGCCTGCCTCACCGTGGTCTTCAACATGGGCTGATCTCTGCTCCAGCACTTGGAGCACCTCCTCCCCCTCCTCATTCACTGACCTTTGGATCTGCAGAGTTGTTTCTGGCACATGTTCTCACTCCTCTCTCCAGGTGCAATTGCTCTTGCACAGTCACTTTTTTTCCCTTCTTAAATATGTTATTCCCAGAGGCTCTACCACTGCCACTGATGGGCTTGGCCTTGGCCAGTGGCAGGTCCATCTTGGAGCCAGCTGACATTGGCCGCATCAGATAGGAGGGAAGCTTCCAGCGGCTTCTTACAGAAGCCACCCCTGTAGCACCTCACCGCTACCAAAACTATGTCACACAAACCCAATGCATATGACCACAAATCATACAAATACTAAAAACATTAGAATTTCAGAACCATTTGTTACCTGGAATGTCAAGATAACATAACAGACTAACATGAGCAGATATTCCTTTTGTTACAAACAAGATTACGTACAACCAGACACCAGAACATAAACTACGCAGCAACATAAAAATATCCTTTGCAAATAAGCTCACCCAAAATTCAGTGTCTGGGGGCATGGATGGTGTTCTTGGTCTGGGAGATTTCACTTTTCAGTGTGAGACAGAACAACTCTTTCTTCCACTGAGAGTTACATGTTGATTTGCTGACAGATGTCTCCTTGATCCTCAGAGACGGTCTTAATCAGATTCTTCTAGTAGATCTTCTTTGATCTATTCCTTGATATCTTTACAAATGCCAGCTTTGTCTCTTCTCTCAGATTAAGAGATCACCCCTTGCCATTCTGTGACAAGTACCACTGGGGCAAGTGCTCGAAACAGCTTGGCAGCAAATGGAGCAGGGTAGCCTCAGCCACCTGGAGCATCTGCCTTCTCTGGGACTGTCACACCCTCAGCAGTGTCGTATCAGCCACAACCACCATTTTCTGTAATCAGCTAAGCACCACTCACTTCACCCCTCCTATCTCGCACTATGCAGGCTTTGCCTCACCTTGAAATGAGAGGCTTTAGAAAAATCTTATGCAAAGCCTTGTGCCCGCAGCTGCTCAGCTGGCTTGTTTCCCAAAATAAACCTTGCTTTGGATTTTACAAAAGATCCTAGATAGAGAAAGGGAGGGAGTTTTGACATTTAGCTTACTGTACTCACTGAAAAAATCTTTCTCTGCTTCACTTTTTTGTTTGCTTACTTTTTTTTTAAACCCGGTTCCCCAACTGAAATGTCTTTGATAGCTAAACATTGATCCAGCTGAGGAATCAAAGAAACAGCACACAGAAATAGAATTCTCACATTTTTTCTATCTCTAGGGTCCACAGGAATACAGGCTGTAGGGATTTTTATGGAAAGGACTGCAGAAGACAATATATTCTCAAAGAAGCAATTTAAGAGACGAGTACACAAAGAAGTACACAGCTTCTTAGACAGCAACTGCAGACACTGACAACTATTATGAAACAAATCAGCTAGAGACCTCCTCATTTTCATGACGTATACGTGACATATCCAACTTCAAGATACAAGCACAGCAACATGTGAAATCTATGACTGCACTGAACAATCCACAGGTAACTCCCGCAATACTTGAAGTGTTGATTTTTTATTTTCTTCCCCACTCGCAATATAATCACTGGGATTCAAGCCACACTTTTCAGCCATGGTAGGTACTGAAAAATGACCTCTCACCCCAAGATCAGACAATCATTTGTACGCACAGTCCAAAACAACACCAAAACCAAATCCCAGTAATTATCTCATCCCAATGGTCCACTACAATATCTCCTCCTTCCTTCCAATTGTTTACAGCCAGCAGGTAATTATTTGACAGCACTCTATCATTTGGCGGGAAAATTGTCCTCCAGTGCTTTACAAAGACTATAAATACACATGGAGCTACCACAGAAATAATTACTCCGAGCTCCAGCCTACACAATGTCCTTCTAGTCTACCAGAAATATACTCCCCAGTCATTGTGTACCAGCTTGTCTAATCTGGTGTCTAAGTTCTCATCAGCTTGTCTAAGTTCGTGTCTACGAACTGTCATGAGCTAGGGGAGCAAAGACGTGGCACAATTATTCTGAACACCTTTGGGAGGTGATGCCCCACCGCTGCCAAAATCCCTCCTGCAGCTTTTGGAAAAATACTGCACTTGCCTTGACTTGGCCCTAGCTGGGAACTCACTGCTTCAAACCCTTATGCCATGTCCTGCTCATTGTCCAAAGTTATCGTTTGTGCAGACAGCTACTGTAATGAACTCCCTTGGCAGAACCTCTGCCACCACTAGTCACCTTCTCAGAGCTGTACTGAAGTTGGTAGGTGTTTCTTAGGCCCACACTCAGGACTACCACATGCAGGTAGGTGTTCAAGGAAGACTGCAACTTCTAGGCACTCCATCACGTATTTACTCCTGCCCTAAGATGTGGGAGACTGTTCTGCCCGTCTCATCCTCACCACATCAGGCAAACGCCGTCTACAAAACCAGCATTAGAACTCCACTGACCTGTGGCTCGTCTACAGAGGGAGAGAGAAGAAGCTCAAGGAATGACAGGATGATTTTTTTTTTTTTTTTTAATGTTGCAAAAATACAAGATGGAGGAAACATCACTGGATGGAAAATTAGGGTATTTGAGCGCATGCTGGCAGCAGCTCTCACAGAGTACGGCATTTGCACTCCTCTCTGCACACCGAAACGTCTCTGGGAAGTCTTTAGCAGGGATCTCTGCCAAGGATGCACCTTGGCTTAAGCCAGCACTGTTATATACAGGTATGGATGCGTATCTCCTGCTCAGCCGTCAGGCTGGAGCCATACAGCAACGTCAGCAAACATTCTAACATAAAAACGTTCTAGCACAGGTATCACAACCACGTTAAACACGATCACGAATGGTAATTGTCACAGAGATCACTGATTTCAGTCCCTTCCAGCTAAACACAAAAAATCCAACCAACCAAAAAAAAATTATTAGAAGGTAGACTCAGATCCTAAATAGAAAGTGACAAAAATGCCATAGGAAGCAGCAAGCACACACTTAAAGAAGCAGCATTATGAAGAATGGACAGGAGGAGGAATTATTTGACAGTATTGCTGGATGTCAATTTGCAGTTCACCTTCAAAAAGAAAAGGCAGACCCAGAACTGTTACGATGATGCCTCATTTCAGGCCAAGCAACTGGCAAGAGGTAATTCCTCTTAGCAGCGTGTTGAATTATGTATTTGTACATAAGCCTTAAACGTGTACTTTATTTCACCTGAGTAAATTACCACCATAAATCCTACCTTTCTCAAATATCTCTGCATTTTTAATTAACCTAATATCATCATTTCAACCAGGCAGTCAGAAACGATGAGTAACATATGATTCATATTCAGAAGTCAGCGCACCTGCTTTTCAACAACATTTCTAATTACTGCTTCATTTTACCCTTTATACGACGTTGAAGCCAATTTGGGTCATACTGTTTTTAGCCAGTGACAAGTCCTTCAGCTCACAAATAACGCATAAGGAATTGCTGGGTTGTCGGTCTGAAGGACGTTTTTAAATGCACTGTGGCAAATAGAATGTGTTACCAAAACATGTAGCTTCTGATACGCATCAGCTCACCACGAGCTTTCATCAGGCACGATTTTACCAGGAACATTTAGGCTCTGATTTGAAGCGATGTCCCACCATTTCACCATCTTCAGTCTGGGGTAAAATGATTGAGGGAGCGCTACCATATATTAAATACAACAAAATGCTTATTTCTAACATTCCAAACACCAGGAAAAAATAGAAAGCAAGCAAACACATTTTTTGAATACTTTAGGAGTCCTCTAAAAGCACTGCAGCGAGCTGCAGGAAGACTGTGAGGGAAGTCTTGGCTGAGCTGCCTCCTCTTCCTGACTACATCTTCAGGGAGTAAGCGGGTGAGCAAAGGGAAGCCTGCCCCTAAGGTGGCTTGTCACCTTTCTGCTCTGAACACTGAGTTTTTGCAGGACACACACCTTTGCGTCCTGCTGCACGCCCATAGATCTGATACGCACTTAGCCACTGAAACACGTATATGAGATAAGGTCTATCTGCTGAAGTTCTCAAACCCTCAAACACAACGGAAATGTGACAGCTTCTCATTCGCAAAGCCCTGCTCAATCTCAAACCAGTTTGCACATCAGATGTCTCCAAGTTACCATCATCAGTTTGATTTGTAGCATGCTGGTCAATTCCCTGCCTCTTCAAGGGAAAAAATAGACTTCATTTTGGTTCAAGTTGTATAGATTTTATACACAGAACCTAGCTCCTTCTGACATCTACCTCTAAATTTCTTCACAGAATGCGAGTACCGTGTTTCCTTTACTTGGTGTGCTAACTCCTATTTTAGATCAAAACAATACAAAAAAAGACGTGAAAAACATAGGAGCCAGCAATGGTTATGTCATCCATTTATCAATTTTAAACCATCAATTCCACAGTTTAAAGACACTGTGTTCTAGTTTTCAAATTCCCTTTACTGCTACAAGAAAAAAAAAAAAAAAAAAGAGACAGTTCAAAGATTCTTGGGTAAAGAAACGCAGGCAGTGGAGCTGAGAGCTGGCCCAAGGCCACAGGCTATCTGGGTAGGCAGGGCAGCTTCGGGCTGGTTTTTGCAGTGCCATGTTACAGAACAGACCTCTGGTACCCTGCATCCCTCTCAGTGTACTCTCGCCTCCGAATCATCAACGGTTTAGGAAGGAATGAGCAAGTTCTACACGGCAGAGGGGTGCTATGGTCGGTGGAGATCTGAGGCAGGAACGTCTTCATGTATATTGCCAGCACTTACTGCAGGATGTCAGGAGGCTGGGGAGCGTTTTTTAATTTAAAACAAAAAACCCAAAGGCTATAGGAAAAAAAAGACCCAAACAACAAAAGAGTAGTACACAAATTTCTTCAAGACGATGTGAAAATATCAACATCCTAGTCCATTCGTAAATAATTAGAAACAACGCCGACCACTAGAAACGATGGGAATTTTAGTATGCAGTGGTTTGAGCACATCCACAAAGAGCTTTAGCAGTTTTCAGAAGCTACTCGTTGACAACTGGGCTTAAGTTACTTTGTATTATAGCAGAACAGCCATGTATTAAACAGACACTGCTGCACACCAATTAATGAACAATGTCTGGGTAAGAAGTGGTTCCAGTAATTTAACTTATCCTTTAACAGTTATTTCTTGGTTTGTTTTTTTTTATTCCTTAAAAAAGCCTCAATTATAATCTCATCCACACCAGCATCAAACAACCTGCATTAACAATCCCCTTTCTTCCCACCAGTAAAGGCAAGTGCAAAAGGTTTATTAATGAACACGCAATTCAACAAACTCTATCATTGGGTCAAGTGAAATATAACCACAATAAACACCAATCAAAATAAAATTCCAAGTCTGCTGTATAAAGAATCTAACAGGAGTCCTACATGGAATTCTGTACAATCCCTTCCTTCTCATGTAAGCTAGACAAGGAACCAGATCTTTGTGAAACAAACAGAAAGGTGGGCCCATGAGCCTGTCAGAAGCAAATCCCGAAATGGAAAAATTGTGGGGAAAAAACACAAACAAATCATTACTAGTGAGATATAGTTGAATAGGCTGGGATTCTGTGAAAACCAGTGGCCTCAATGACTTCAAAACAAACCAGATCTAGGAACCCAGTAACTTTAAGTGGAAAGCAAGTATCCAAATTCTGGTCTAATTTGTACAACAGAAAGAGAGTAGAAGATAATCTTAATCTAGCAACACAGGAAATAGATGGAGTGAATATTTTTAATTTGCCCTCTAAAAAATTTGAAGTGATCAGTGGAAGCAAAACCAGATACATCCCCGATTGTCCAAAACTTTCCATGTTTACTTGAAGATTAACTTTCAGTTCGGAAAAGGCAGCAATTCAACAGTCGTATCTTCACTGATGAGAAAATATCAAGCAGAATGAAAAGTATTTCTTAATTCAGCATATCATATTTGTCATTACCAAAGAAGATGTGTTTCAGTAAAGCTTTACCTTTCTCACAGTGACTTCCTGTGAATCCAGAAGGACAGACACATTTGTTAGGGGCTACACAAGTTCCACCATATCTGCACCCTTCTTCACAGAATGCTGAAAAACAAAAGGAATATATGGCTGTTAATTTTTTAAAAATTTATTATACACTTGCAAGATACTATGAGAAACATCTCAATTCTAAGTAGTTAAGAGATTTCAACATATTTAAATTCAGTTCACCTGCAAACACAAAGAGAAGTAACACTTAAATGACATGAGGAAAAATTCTCAGATTATACCGTAGGCAAATCACCACACCAATAAAAGATTAATAACCATCTGGAAGCAGAGGAGAGGCGAAAAATACAACGTACAATTTTAATGGGGCTCATCTTCTTTCAATTATACCCAGTATCAGTATTACAATTACAATGCTCCGGTGATCCACACAAAACAGGGTGGTCAGCTGGTGGTAACTACATTGTTTCTCACTTCTCTCAAATACATTTTACTTAAGTGTCTGTAAACACATAGTATCTTCCTAACTTTGTATTTTTCAGTGTAAAGTACATTTTGTGGAATCAAGAAATGAAATAGGGTGAGGCTCAAGGCTGAAAACACAGAAGGGCTCAATCACAAGATAATGCCTCTAGTGAGATGTGAATCTTGACAGAGAAATACACAAGTACTTTAGAAGTGGCTTTGCCCAGTAACTAGGAATTGAAACAACCGATGGATCTCATCTGTCCTTGCGAGCAGTGTGGAGTTCCTCTCACTTATAGTGGCTTTAGCAAGAAGTCCACTAACTGTGCAGGAAGTATGCTTGCAGTTTAATGTTATTCTTTTTTTACTGCCTTTATGTCATGTGTGTACACGCAGCAGAACTGAGGTAAGAGGAGGAAAGGAAATGATATGCGTCAGAACATAATCTATTTTGTACTGTTACCTCGAGTAAGACCTTTGCTAAGACATAGAGCAGGCCCTACGCTCAACACACTCCCAACCCGCTCCCAGACACTTGTTGAACTTCATAAATTACTCAGTGGGTTTGACGGCACTTATGAGGGAAGTTACAATTAAACAGCAGCTCTCTGCATCTGAACTAATAACAGAACCACCAAATGTTTCCTGCAAGCTAAAATCACAGATGGAGTGTTGGCAAAGTGACGCTACAAATGCTATGAAAAGGTTTAAAGTGCTAGATAACAGAAGAAATGTTTAAGATTTATTTTCCAATGCACTAAAAAAGTGAATAAAGTACTAAACACTAAAAAGAATATTTTGTAATTGTTAACCACTCAGAGGCAAAAAAGCACATCACCGTATCTCTTGACTGAAACGATAGACAGATCTGCATTACTCTAACATATATTTCGTACCTTGCCGTACTGTTTTATGGAGGATATCAAGGGGAGAAGAATGTTGAAGTGGCTTAGAGAAGATGGTAGCAGAAGGATTTGGACAGGCTGGAGCGATGGGCTGAGGTCAATTGGATGAGGTTTAACAAAACCAAGTGCCGGGTCCTGCACATCAGTCACAACAACCCCCAGAAACGCTACAGGCTTGGGGAGGAGTGGCTGGAAAGCTGCCTAGCAGAGAAGGACCTGGGGGTGCTGGTGGACAGCCAGCTGAACATGAGCCAGCGTGT
>JAVSBS010011834.1:0-23607 GCA_033124195.1 Coracias cyanogaster | reverse complement strand
AGAAATACTGCTGCAGCTGCACTGGCATCTAGTGACTGGTTAAATTAATTCCAGGGTTTTTATTGCCTCTGGCTATCTCAGACCTTTGTTTCTTGTTTCACGTTGTTAAAAGAGGGGGTTAGCTGGTTCCCAGGGGGGCTCTGGTCAAAATAGTTCTGATGTTTTCATCACACTGTATTATTGCCCATCTGCGATGCCTCATTGTCTAGAAGAATTTTGGTTTAATACGTATTACGGGTTTGATGACAAATACTGGAGAAGTTGCAAAATAAGGCGTGGGTTTTACCACTATGTGGATGAAAAATTACAAAGAATTTGGAGCCTGAGTGCTTTGTTTGTTTGTTTGTTTTTACTTTAGACCACTAAGAAAATTTTAAAGGATTTTATTGAGCTAACTTCTATTACCTTTCTAAAAAAATTATCGGTTAATTTGCATACTGATTAAACATCTTCCATGCCTTTCTAAATTATTCTTAATTGCAAAGGCTGTTTCCATAGTTACAATTTATATCTTAATTTCATAGTAGATTTCTTTCCACTTATTCAGCTCATTCAGTTTATCTACCTTATTTGTTATTTGAACTACACATAAACTTCAGGGGCACATACTTATCTCTTACAGCTTTTGGGAAGGAAAAAATATATTAAGATAGAGATAAAAGTGTTTAGTATGCAGCTAGATCAATTACTAGGGAATATCATTTAAACTTCTTTCTTTAACAGAGATACAGGCTTTTGAAGAGAGTCTGTAAGAAAATAAGCCAAAGAATCAATTAGATTCTCCTATAATTTAATAAAGTACAATAAGCAGCATTTAAAATGTGCAATAATTTTTAACTAACAGTCATAATTTTTACTAGCTTTGTGAAACACAGATAAGCCATGGAGGCATTTAAAACACTTACAAACAATTGTGATGCTTAAAGAAGCCCATTAATATTTTAATTAAAGTTGAAAAGTATTGTTCATTTCTCTTTATTATGCTTATTTCTTCATGGAGGGCAGACTTTGCAGCTTTTACTTTTTTCTGTGTGGCACTTCAGATCCATTTCATGCCTCAGCTGTATAATTAAGTCAGTTGTGCTAGTCTTCCCTGAAATTTGTTTTGCTTCTTTGTAGCAGAGATGAACTAGTAGACTTTTTAAAACTGTACAATAAATTATATGGAGGACATGTTGCTTCTTGGAATTCCACACACACACAAATGCAGAGATCTGTTGTACAGTGTATTATACACATGATTTGTGATATGCTTTTGGAAATACCACTTAAATTCTTACCATTAAGTGATCATCTTCAGCATTAGCATTTAAAAACCAAACATTTCATCTTCAGAGTTCTCACAAAGAGAAATTTCCCCTTTAGTGCAAAGGTACTTCTTCCTTTTTTTTTTTTTTTCCCTCTGAAACTGAAATGTAAGATAAACAATGTGCAATGTGAAATCCCAGACAAAAGTTATGTTAGCATGTTATACTTTAAAAAAAACCCACCACCTTATAGTCCTGTTAGTTTGTAAGTCCAGAAACACAACAACAGGGTTAATGCTCAAGAGATGGATTTTGGTGTCAATAAATAGCATCCATAAACATGCTTTTCCTTTGACCTGTTGAGGGGGAAGGGATGCAGAGGCTTTAAGGCATGTCCTGGGTATGTCACAGAAACCAGTCTAAGGCCCATCACTTTCTTCCAACTTAACACATTAATGTCTTTCAATAGCTCTTCTATACTGGTAACAGGTACAACCACTCCATGGAAGGTTTTGGTATTGTGTGCTCTAAAAATAAGGGATGATGATTCTTTCTGGCAGATAATAGGATAAAACTCTAATATTGTGACTTAAAGCCTCTTCAGATGATATTCTTACAGCTATTCTCATTCTCATGGTAAAGAAACATCTATATTTAAAAGAGTGTTGGATATGAGAATAAATTGTATACAGGCAATAGTTTCAACATGATGAGAACGTATCAGCTTTACTGGAGAGGCATAAATTAGTCTGCATATTCGCAGTAATTGAATGCTTGAAATCCATCAGAGTTGAGAGAATGTACAGAACAATAACCTACATACACTGTAGATGTGATGCATTCCTTGAATATGTTGCATATACAGTATAGCTAGGATGTCTTTGCACTGTCATTATGTGTAGGTTTTGTGTGTGGTGAATTTACCAGAATCATAATTTGAAAAATTTTAACAAAATAAAAGCCATAACTGGCAATTAACAACAAAACACACCTCTACCTCCCCTCGAAGAAATAGAGTGGTGATCTTGATAAATTAGCTTTAGAAGTTACTAAAAGATTCTTTTTCTTGATCCATTTTTGCTATTCACACAGTTGGTCTTATATTATGAAGCCTGACTTTTTAAAGACTGTTGTGTAAAACTATTGTGGCATAACTGCAATGTAATATCAGTAAAATAAAGTTCAGTAACACTTATAACAAAAATTTTTAAAAATGGGCTGTGTATGTCAAATTATTTAGAGTGTCCTTAAGTGTGACACTTACTAGAAATGACCTGGCAGCTCACTTGTGAATAACACTTTTATTCTAAGGCTGTGTATAAAACCTTTACAGCCTGCCTCATCCTTCTTGTTACACAGTCATAGCAAACCATCTTTAGGGTTATTTATTTGCTAAATTTGTATACATTAAATTCAGCTTTTGGCAGTCTGTGATGCTTGACAGTGCAATGCTGAATTAGACAAGAATGCTACAAAAACCAGAGATGCCAAACTTTTAGAGCTTAATTATTGTTAAATGATAGTTTATGATCAATCTCATACTTGACTAAAAGGTACACTTTGAATACAATTTTGTATCATCCATCTTAGTTTGAACATGTAATTGTTGATAGTTTTTCTTGTCTCCTGAATACCAAAACCATTTGGAGCTACCCTTTTATTAGTTTGTTGCTTAGATAGCAGTGCTGAAATGAGTTATATGCTCCAATATATCTGCATAATGGTATTAAGGTAATCTCTGGTTGCACAGCTTAAGATGAGAATTCTGCATTTCCCCCTTACTGCTCAGCCATTCAGTGGGGAGCTCCTGTGCCCTGAGGCTTAGTCTTTAGGGAAGTTGTAAACTGAGCCTTCACTGCCATAATGAAACTGGCAAAATTGTGTTGTTCCAGAGGCCAAATCAATCTAGCCACAGCTAGAATATGTTCAAGCTGGATCTAGAAATAAGATCCTAGATTTTTTTTTCATAGCATGAAATGACTGCTTGAGGTCAAAAGGGTTTTGTTGCACGTTGTAGACATAGCCATTATGATATTGTCTAAATTGCTTTAGTTTCCAGCATAGCAACACTATTTATTGTCTTCTGTCTTTATTTTCCTCTCTATTCAGGCAGTTATTCTATGGCACTTTTAAGAGATCTTTCCCACTTTGAAGTACCTGAATTTTGCTTTAGGATATATACAAGTCAAAAAATAAAGCAGTCTGATCTCTAAACTACTTTCTAGCCAGCTGGGAGCAAGAGGGAGACAATCAATTTTATCAAAGGTTGGCTAAAGGCAATGAACGAAAACAGTGCATGCATATTTCGCTGTCACAGCATCCATGGCATTCTCAGAATTACATGCTTGCTACCATTTTGTGATTTTGTGTCAGCTGTGATGTGTGGTGTGAAGCTTTTTTGAAGACAAACGGGTAATTCTCATTGGTTATGCTGTCTTTTAAATTGCTTACATTTCCAGTTACACTTGTGAGTACATCATAAAAAGACCATCTCTCTTCTTCTTAGTCCTGAAAAGGAAAGTGGAGCAAGTTTCTCCAAAGTAAAAGATTATTACTGATAACTTTCCAGATACCTTCCTCTTTCACAGAGCTTAATAAGATCTGTGAGAGTATATAGCTTATAGAAATATAGATGAGGTTAAATGCTCTGTCATTTTTTCCTCGTAGAGCTTTTCCTCCAAGGTAAATTTTTCCTGTATTGACAGAGTTTGAAAGACATCATATTGAATAGACTGTGGCATGAAATTCAAGCAACACCCCATACTCTTTATATTAACTAAATCTAGGGGATTTTGCATAATGAAGAGGCACTCTAAATCACCTTTCTTCATGTTTCTTTTCTCTGAGTGTTCATGCAATACCCTTCTGCTCTCTATGGGTTTATATAAGAGTAAGCAATACACTGGCAATGGAGTATACCAGTGGGTCACAATCTATTTATTTTGCCTAAGTCATGATTGAACATCTCTTCTCCCTTGCTATCCGGTGATTGGACATGTGAATGGTTTAAAACTGCATTCAGGAGAGGTTCAGACTAGGTATTAGGAAACATTTCTTTACCAAGAGGGTGGTCAAACACTGGAATAGGTTTCCTAGAGAAGTGGTCAATGCGCCAAGTCTGAAGCATTTGGATGAGGCCCTTAACAACATGCTTTAACTTTTGGTCAGCCCTGAATTGATCAGGCAGTTGGAGTAGATGACAGTTGTAAGTCACTTCCAACTGAAATAGTCTGGTCTGGTCTATTCTATTCTATTCTATGACTCCTTTTTTTTTTAAGAAATGGGGTCATTTACTTTCTCACAGATGTTTTATTATTATTTATCTGCATTATAGGAGCACTGAAAGCATTTCTGTTGTGAAACAAGGGTCCAGTAAATGAGCTTCAATAGAAGTCTGTCACAACAAAAGAGTTATCTCCTGATGGAACACACAGTCTGTCTAAATGATGTTAAACTATAATTATGCTTCTGCAGTTAGGCAAAACGGTTTACTTGTTAGCTAAAATGGAGTAATTGTTCTTAACATTTAAATAAAATATAAAGAGATTCACAGGTTAGTTACTGCTCAGTTCAAAGTAGGATTTTTTCTCTAAACTTCTGTACATTTATTGCTTCAATCTCTTTATATATAGTTTTAAAAATTTAACTCTTTTCTGTATTCAGTGGTTGATTCAGGACCCGAAATAAAAGAGTATGTAGCACTTGTGCAATTCTTGGCTACAAACTCTTTCTTCCATGTGCCATCAAAGTCAGTGGCATGTTTTCTAATGATTTAATCAAGCTTTGGTTCAGGTTTTATTTAGATATTCATGCAGATGGATTATCCATCCTTAAAGAAAGTTGCACCTACCTGTTTTCACATATATTACATTTCTTTGGGAGAGGTAGTCTTCATGTGACCCCTGGCTCACTCTCATCATCATCTCATGCATTGTCCTCTCTCCTCTGCCACTGATTATCCCCATTCCTGACCCATTTTTCTCTAGGCCCCTAGATATACTCCTTACTGGTCCTGGTTTCTGGTCCATCCACCTCTGTAACAGTTCACTAATTTCAGTTTTTGTCTCCCTAGTCTGTTTAATCAGTTCTCTCTAGAACAGCCTGAGTTCTGAGTAATGGACATTAAAGCAAAGGCGAGACTGCCTCCTGGGTGTCAGTTTCAGCTCCATAGGTTTACAACAGCCACTGCAACAGAAGCCCAGTATGCTCACTTCTTCCTGCTGCCTGGGACTAGAGTGTATGAGGCTACATGGTTAGCTCATAAACCACTTGGTCTAAATATCAGTTGGAAAAGCAGGACATGCTCAAAAAAGAGAGTTTTCAGTAATCCTTAGCTTATTGTCTCAGAGAAGTCTACAGTTTCTAAACATATGTATTTTTAATAAATGTGCCTGATTTCAGATGAGGTGAACCCAAGTTCAAAGACTAACTTGCAGTCTCTAAACCAAATAACAGATTTTTTCTAATGGAGGTCTTTCAGTATTTATCAATCTTACCTCTTGTACCCCTGCCCCAACCTTGTTCTTGAAGACAAACATGAATTCTGACTGATTGCTAAAGAAGATGAATGCATCTCTTTTCTTCCAAGACCTGTGCTCTACTCCCCTATTCTCCTCTCCAGAATTACCTGAGTCAATACCACAGAATGACTGAAACTTGGCAGAGTCATTAGCAAATGCAAATAAAGACCTGTAATGAAGAATAGTAGACAACGCTAAAGGATAGCGTTCAATGATCCAGGTGTGAAAACATGTGAGTTTTTTTTCTGCTTTTTGGAAATCTATTTGAAATTCTGCATGATAGCTGCTGTCTTGTAGCCACATTATATTCTCTGCCTTCCTTTCATGACATTTTCCCCCCAACAGGAACGAAAGTGCTTAGCTCTTAGTCCAGTTCTGTCAGTTTAAGTTACTTAAAAGATCAATTAACTTCAAGTTATGTATTTAAAAATACCAGGCCTCTGGCTCACATCATAAGCACTTTCCTGGTCTTAGACACTCAAAAGTCTTACCATGTTACTTGTTAAGAAAAAAATTGGCGAATTGATCCAACTTGCTGTGATTGAAGTTGAAATATTACTTTCAGAGGCTAAGGAATTAATATGTCCTTAATGAGGCAAAGAGCAATTATGATCTGACTTACTTTGTTTCAGTAGAATGTGGGATAAGGAGCAAAACTGAGATTGACCTTGAAGCAGTTATCATTAAAGTTCATTTCAAGGAAACAAACTTTCTCTGTTACCTGCTTTAGAGTGATGGTTGTAACCTTCCTTGCATTTAACTGCAGATCTTTCAATCTCAGTTGACAAAACGGACATCAAATTGACAAAGAGAGTACTTCATCTATTTTAAGATGGATTTTTTTTCTTGATCTTTTAGGAAAGACATATTTCATGCTAAACCATTTCATAAATTCACTTTACCCTATTAATCTTTTGCTATAGTACTTTAAGGGAAGTGACATTTAAGGAGTCATATCTTATCTGCCAGCACAGATGAATTAGTTCAGAATGTACATTGAGCAGTTAATTTATAAAGGACTAACTGCATTAAAGAAAGTTGACTACCATTCAGTGAAGCTATGTTTCTAGTATTAACTGATATATAAGCATTTCATATTCTTAGCACATTAAGTTTCAGGTATAATTCAACCTAATTATCTTTTTTCCTAATTGTTATAAGGATGTGTATAAACCTTCAAGATATAGCTGTCAATTTTCTTAGATGTACAATGTACAGAAGAAAGAAATGGGAATGTATGGCTTGAGATTTTCGTCACTTGTGCCATGTAGAGAAAGGATGCTGTGGCAGCTGATGGCTCTGTGTCAGAAAGACTAATAAAAGGAAACCATGAATTGTGCATACATTCATAGGAAGAGCTGTTACATGTCTGTTTTTTCAGTCCGCCTTGTGGAATAGAAATGTGATATTATTTTTACTTGAGTGGCTTCTACTGCAGTTTGTGTGCTATTTAATAATCTAAACCCTGGAAGCTGAAATAAACTAAGGTCATGCCTGAAGTTCTGCCTCTTCAAGTGTATGTAAGGGTTAAAGTATAATCTTGCCCATTTTCAACATATATTTTATGAATATGTGTGTATTAGAACTGAGAAAAATAGTCACATTAATCTTAAAGCATTTCATAAATCTTTCAAATATGAAATGATAGCTACATGACACCATTCATTTACTTTGCTTTGGCTTACTCACAATAACTGAGCTGTGTTTATTGTATCTGTGGTCTTCTCTACACATGGTTATTTAAACCATCAAGGCTCAGCTGACTAGTGGAAACTCATTAAGATGCCTGGAATATAGTCCTTCATGAATATAAATGTGAAAAATCTGGTACTTGACAGGACGGCTTATGGGTTTTTTGGGCAGGGTCATTGTTAAACTTCCTTAGCAACTTCCTCATCCTTACAAATTGCCATTTTTTTTTCCTGCTAAAATAAAATAAAATAAAATCCTGCTTCCCAACACACCTTTTTCATGACTTTGCAAATTTGTTATGGACAAGTAAATACAGCTGGAAAGTGATCACTCCATAACTGACTCTCCCTTTCAACAGATGTTTTGAAATTATATTTAAGTGTCTTTTTGTTTTTTTTTTTACTAGCAATGGCTGTTTTCGTATTTTATTAAAGAAAACTATTACTGGACAAGAATTACTGTTTAAGATCCTGAACAGTCAAGGAATGGCACAAATGCAAGAGTAAGAAGTTAATGAGGGCAATACAGAAACAAATTCTATAAAAAATCCATGCTAAGGTCACTGACTGTTACTTCTCAATGGAACAGGAACCTTTGCCATAAACACAGTAAGTCGTATTGTTTTTCAGGATGTCTCTGATATATATCTATTTTCAAGAAAAACTGCCACGTGGGGGAGGATTTTAATCAATTCTTGCTTAAATACTTGAAGTTAGAGGATGAGATACTCTGCAGTTTGGAGTATTCATTTCAAGTTAGCTGTCTAAGAGTGTTTATTTGTTATGCTAGGACAAGTAATGCAAGTAGACAGTCAACTACTTGTAAGAAGGTTTTATTGAATGGTTAAAGCCATTTAACTACTATCTCTGGCAGGGTTTTTTTGGGACCTGCATCGTCTTACTAACTATTTCCCTTCACTCCTGCAGTCTTCCCTACCTGCTCATGCACTTCATGTTTTCTAAATAACACACGTAACAAGTTGCTCACAACCTGCAGTGTTATTAAGAGCCAGGATGTATAACTGGAGACTGAGCAGCAGGCTACTTTTTTTCACTGCAAGAAATACAAAATCATTTACTAACAGTTATTATATTTTTCCACCTAACTGTTCCAATTTCCATGTAGAAAAAAAAAAGAGGTTCTTGCATTCTGCAGCTGAATACCATTTATTATTGGCCAACAGGAAACCTATCTACTGCAGAGCAACATTTTTTTAATCGTATTTTTTAGTGAAACTATTTAATGACAAAATCAGACTTTTGGGGGACAGTGTAATGTGATTCCTATACTGAGTAATCTGTAGTAATGAATTTTTAGACAGTGTACCTGTTTTGAATGCCCCAATACAAGCAACATTGTTTGGTCTCAGAATAGATAAAAGATAGCACATTACCCTGATCAAACTATTTAAATATTGACTTTCAACATAGTAATAGTAAGTGGTCAGATTATTGAGATTGTACATTACTTGAAGTCTAAATGAAGGGAGATAAAAATTTGCAGTGCAAGGTGCCATCCTAGTTTTGGTCTCTGAATACTGTAGAGAGCTCTGGGACTGCACCTGCCAGTGTTAAATAATTTTTGCCAATCTGAACCTATATTGACCAAATATGTGCCATGGTCCTTTCTGTCATTAAGAAATTCTCCATGCAACTATTGTCAGTTCAGCATTTGAGCTACTTCCCCTAATTTTGAAAAAAACAGCTCAGGAACGGCAAGCACTGTAACTATGGTGAAGAGAGGCTATGGTCAAATTACCCAGAGTGTATATTCACACAGCCACGGCTAAACCACTCTCAGTTTTTTCAAGCCAGCTGGTTTACAGCAAACTCTGGTACCTCTGTGCTACAGCTAAAACTGCCATGTGAGGCCATTAAGCTATGACAAGCTGATCAGTAAGGCAATAGTTTGTGTCAAAATGTCATTAATTTTCATGACTTTTTTTTACAATATACTGCTTGAAAGCAGTTGAAAATAAAGCCCAAGCTATGTGAAATTTTTAAGAAAAAAAAAAGTAAACTTTTACACAAGTCTAGATTTATACATATAAAATGCTATTTGTAAATTATTCTACTGTTTTGCAGGTCTTCTGAGGGGCTTTACAGGCATACATTCACATTTAATTGAATATATCAGTAGCATTTTATTTAGTCATTTCCATTTTCCATTACTTGACAGTTTCTCCTTTGCTACAGAAGGTATTTTCACTGAGTAGTCTGTAGCCATATCAATGAAAAACTGATTCTATTTCAAGATGTGTAAAGTTTAGTTTGTAGATGCTCAGGAAGATAGAATGGGGGTTGACTTTTTAATGTCAGGTTGAGGACAAATGGGGATGTATTGCTTATGACACTGACCTTATAGACTGTTTACTTACTATACCCTTTTATTTTTTAATGTAGCATTTTGTGTATTGTCTGCATGCATCTTTTAATTTCTTCACCATATTTTCTAGTGTTGAGTGGCTGCTTTTTAATAATGATTGTGTCAGAAAAATAAGAGCTTGAAGATAGTTATAGACTCTAATTTTAAAACTGAAGGGATCAAAGGTAATTCTGCTCGTTATAGCCCTGATACTATATATCACATTCCAGTACTGGAAGTGCTTTTTCTTATGTTAGTAATGCAGAGGAATTTCCACTCTTTTGTTATGCCTATTTAGAAGACGGCTTTGCATTATCTGGGTGTTGAAAAATCTTAGCGTACTACCTTTTTATATCTTATTAACTGCTGTCCTGCTTGATGTGTATATTATCAGGCTAATTCCACTGGTGACAGCCACAGTGACCATTTGTTATTTTGTTGTGCTGATGTCTATTGTGTTTAGAAAGATTAAGGACTGTTTCTTTACATAGATCTAAGATGCCTTCTGCTAGGGTTTCAATTGCTGCACTTCTGCTATTGATTCCTAATACAGTGTAGGTGAAGGAGGGGACTGGTTTTATTTTCCCCACATTTCTGTTTTTTTCTCTTAAACTGCAAACATCTCTCCTAAGTAAGGTTTTGTAATCTGAGGGAACTGAGGGAAAGGTTTATGCAGTTTTGTGACATTTATTACTGCAGTGGACCTTGTTGATTAATTTTTGTTTTTTTCTTTCTCTTTTAGAGAACAACAGGATTTCTTCATGGTTCCACAGAATTTTAGCTTTGGAGGTATTTGTTGGTATTTGGTTTTGATTTTGTTTGGTTTTTTGTTGGTTTTTTTTTTTTTCTTAGTGAGAGTGATAATTATTGGCCTTAGACACCTGCAATAGAAAATTCAGACTGATAACTGCCCAGCAAAGTAACCTGATTTTATGCAGAGATCTATTATAAACTGTTCATTGATGTATTTTTGAACTGCATGTACAGACTAAGATTTAGACTAACATTTTATATTTGGTGGTGACCACAGTTAATGAGAAAGAATGCTTTTTCCACACAAATGTTATTTGAATGTACTTCTTAAAGATCCCGTTATATTCTACTAAGATCTATGTTTAGATATTTGACAGCAACATTAGGATACAAGTGAATAAACCACGTTAGAAGCAATTAAAATATGGTGTCTGAATGTAAATATCTGTCTTACCTTATCTCAGTCAGCTGTTCTTTTTAGACTGAAGATACCTCTACAATTTCATTGTTGGTTGTCCAGAATCTCTTCCACCTTTGGCCACTTTTTTTCACTCTTTGCTAAGTCCTATCTGCTCTGCTACATCCTTTTGAAGATGGATGAGAGAATATCAAAACTGCACACAGTTTAAAGATAATGACCACCAGGAACTTGAGAAAGTCTGTAATGGTGTTCTATCTCTTGGAGTTCCTTCCTAATTATGTCTGAAAACCGATTTGCTTCTTAGACTACAGCTGGACTCCAAATTGTTGGTTTTTTGTCTGTCATACTCTAACGCTCTTTCCTTGAATGTCAAAGGCTAGTTCAGAGAGCATGATTTTATGTCAGGGTAGCATGGTTTGGTTTTTTGGTTTCTGAGTGTTCCCTTCACATTTATTTATGTTATAGTTGGCCTTTTACTGAATCCTGAAGAAGTTCTCTGCACTTCTTCACAAATGTCTTTTATTTTTACTGGTCTGAACTACTTTGCCTTTTCAGAAGCTGTTGTGCTCTGACTCTTCTCCTTTCTCAGTTTCTTTACCAGTCTATTCAACAGCACTGATCTTAGCACAAATCCCCATGTAACCCTACTGGTGACCACCTCCACTGTGAAAACAGACAATTTGCTCTCACTTTCCGTCTTTTCATCAATTATTTATCCATGCAAGATCCTTTTCTCCTATAGCATAGGTACTTTTTCTCCTAAAGAACCCTCAGTGAAAGCTTTCAAATAAAATGATCAAATGCTTTTATAGACTCCGACAGCCAGGCTTGATGAAATTTTCAAATACAGTGATGCTGTGACATATGATTTTCCTTTAAAAAACACCTTGTGGTCTTTTCCCTAGTAGATTATATTTAGTCAGGTGACCATACTTCTGTGCTTTATTTATGCTTTCTATTATGATTTGTTTACTGTGAATGTCAGGCTTAGGAACCTATAGTTTCTTGTGCGTCTTTAGCTGTTTTCCAGCTCTCTGCTATGAAAACAGTTTCAGGGAAGAGGTTAGTAGTTTTACTATTTATTTTTTTAGATCCCCATGTGATTAACACTTAACCTGGGCATTTTTTTCCCTTTCTTTTTATTGATTTCTTCCACAATATCTCCCACCACCACTTCATCTCCTATTCTACCCTTTCATGTAGGAAAAAGCTCAACAAGAACAAGTACAGAAAATTGTCTTCCTGGTATATCTTATTTTCTCAGACAGCAGCTTTTATATTGGGATCTTTACTTTTCTTCCAGACCCTCTGGCATGTTTCCTTAGTAATTAGACATCACTAGTCTCACCTGGAAACTAGAAAATGTGTGGCCTTGCCCAGTAATAGAGGAAAAAAACAATTAAAGACATCTGATCATAGAATCACAGAATGCATTGCGTCGGAAGGGACATTCCAGGGTCATCTAGTCCAACCCCCCCAGCAATCAGCAGGAATGTCTCTAACTAGATCAGGTTGCTGAGAGCCTCATGAAGCCTGGCCTTGAATGCCTCCGGGGATGCAGCCTCTACCACCTCTCTGGGCAACCTGTTCCAGTGTTCCACCATCCTCATAGTAAAGAACTTCTTCCTAAAGTCTAATCTAAATCTACCCTTCTCTAGTTTAAAACCATTGCCCTTCACCCTATCACTACATGCCCTTGTAAAAAGCCCCTCCTCATCTTTCTTGTAGGCCCCTTTCAGCTACTGGAAGGCCACTATAAGGTGTCCCTGGAGCCATCTCTTCTCTGGGCTGAACAAGCCCAATTCTTCCCAATTCCTGTCTTCGTAGGAGAGTTGCTCCAGCCCTCTGATCATTTTTGTGGCCCTTTTCTGGACCCACTCCATCAGGTCCATGGCCTTCTTGAGTTGAGGTTTCCAGAGCTGGATGCAGTATTTCAGGTGAGGTCTCACCAGAGAAGAGTAGAGGAGGAGAAACAACTCTTTCAATCCACTGACCACACTACTTTTGATGCAGTCCAGGATGTGACTGGCCTTCTGAGCTGCAAGTGCACATTGCTGGCTCATGTCCAGCTTTTTGTCCACCAGTACCCCCAAGTCCTTTTCTGTGGGGCTTTTCTCTGTCATATCAGCCCCCCGGCCTGTATTGATAATGAGGATTGTCCCGATCCAGGTGCAGGACCTTGCACTTGGCCTTGTTGAACCTTATGGTGTTCACAAGGGCCCACTTCTCAAGCTTGCCTAGGTCCCTCTGGATGGTAACCTGTCCCTCTGGTGTGTCAACTGCACCCCTCAGCTTGGTGTCATCTGCAAACTTGCTGAGGGTGCACTCAATCCCACTCAGGAAACACATGGATGTACTAGAATGAGTCCTCTGAAGGGCCATGAAGGTGATAAAAAGACTGAAGGATCTAATGTACAATAAGAGGTTAAGAAGACTGGGTCTGTTTAGCCTGGAAGAGAGAAGGCTCAGGGGGAATCATATAAGGTGTACCTATACTCAGTGCCGCACAGTGACAGGACAGGAGGCAATGAGCACAAGTAGAAATACGGGAAATTCTATTTAAACGTAAGAAAAATAAAAACAACCCTGATCAAACACTAGCACATCCCGCTCAGGAATGTTTTGGAATGTCCATCCTGGGAAACCTGTGTTAGGTCATCATCCTCTCAGTAGCGAGATTGGACTAGATGATCTCCACCAATCCCTTCCAACCTCAACCACTCTGTGTTTCTTTAAGGGAAGATGAGACTACATTACTTACTAGAGTAGGCACATTGTATTATATGTCTAATTCCTGTTACAGGGACTTCATTTTCAAAATTAACTAAGAAGGGAAAATATAATTAGATTTCTTATTAGAAGGGAATATTTTTGAAAATGAGGAGTCTAACTGAAGAAGCTTCCAGCAAACACATTATTAAACAAATTTTAAACCTATATTTTAATTTGCTATTTGAAATACAGTCTCATTTTGACCTACATCATAGAAGATTGATATTTGATATTGTAATCCAAACTTTGTAAACAGTATTCTAGTTTTGCACATAAACTTTCAACCTAGCATTTTCACACACGTAGTTTATTTTGGTGAAGGAAGAGCAGTCTCTAATGTTATTTTCTGCCTTTGGGAAATATGAAATTTTAAGTTTGAGGATTTATTTAATCAGCTGAAGCTTTTATATTATTTTCCCCCTTCCCTTTTGCTACTCAGCAAATCACAATGGACAATCTATTCTTCATTTTGGCTTTTTTTCCAGATCTAGAAAATTTTTTAGAGGCAGAAGGGAGAAAAGTACCTTTAAGAAGAAAGGGTACAAATGGATTAGTGATGATGAATAGTAGTTTCTTCTTAAGTGTTGTGCTTCTTGAAAGTAAAAGTAAAAAGAACGTGGCAAGGAGTCTAACATGAAGTGGAAATAAAATAAAAGTATAAGATAAAACCTGTGGGAAATTTTTTTTTAAATTATTTTTTCATTTTTTCAGATGTTCAGACTTCAATTTTTTTACCAGCTTTGGTCATGAGTTTGGGGTTTTTTCCCCTTTGTTACTGCAGAGCACTTTGCTATGTAATCATGTTTTATATGTATTCTCTGCCCATTTACACAAAGTAGAGGCATCAAAGCAATTGGATACTGACAAGTGCAACTGACATAACAAGAAATATTTGAATCTTCTGCAATCATGTCACTCTTGTTACAGTAATATAGAATGAATGCCTCCTGTGAGAGATGTCCAAAATGTGCATAAGGAAAACAAGATTGTGAAATCTTTGGTCATTTATATTTTAAAACACCTCATTCATAAATATGAAGTGGGGCCTATAATCTTAAATACTTTAAATTCCAATTAGATTATGAAGTTTCATTTGTGTACCTTAGTAAGGTGTCCTTACTTGCTTTCTACAGCATTTTTAGATAATGGTGATTAGCTAAACTTATTTCCCCATGCAACAGGAACTTTTTGAACTCCTTGATCAGCTGAATATGTGTCAATAATGATAAAATAGTAGGTATTAGGTGTATATTAAATGTGTAAAGATTAGTGTGTAGGAGTGAAGTAGATTAAAAGACGAAATCTGCAGTGCTCTGATATGGAAAACTATATACCTCACTCATCTGTATTACAAAATAGAATTTAACATCAAAATAATATTCAGAAACTCCTTGTGGTTTGTTTTAAAAATAAAGAACAGGAATTATTAAAGTGTTTGGAGTCAAGTTGTAATATTCTCCTTGTTTGTCTTTTTTCTTCTCTAGACAAATTCCTCTGGGCCAATTCATTTCTGCTTCATGGTACTAGGAAAGGTATGAAAGGAAAGGAGGACAGAAGACATCAGTGAGTTTTCACTTGTCTCAGGAAACAGGTAAGAGTCTGTCTGGTATCCAGAGGAATACTTCCTGTATACTTCCTGAATACTTCCTATGTATATCCTGTTTGCAAAGCAAACTCTTGTTTCAAGAAATTCTGGTGAAGGGTGCAAGCCCACAAATCAAAGTGATCTTCCCTTCTTTAGGACAGGCTAGCTGTTGATTTCTTGAAGTTAATGTATTAATAAGGACAGGCTGTTGGCTTGGCTGTTATAGTTCAGGACCAATAGATATATTTATTTTTAAAGGAGCCTTAGACAATATTTGCTGCCACATACATAACAGATTGTTATTCAAGAGTATTCTTTAATAGCTTGAGTCCTAAACTGAGTTTTATCTTAATTCTTGAGTTTCATGCCCTTGAGAGATCTTGCAAAACTCTGCCAACTTCACTTCTAGAACTGTGAAAATTGTTTGAGACCAAGTAAGGAAAAACAAAGAACAAACACAAAAGACAAAAAAAGTAAATGAAATACTTATTCTGAAAGATTTTAAAAGTTAAAACATTAAACTTCCATGAGAGCGTATAGCTTCCTGTGATGGCGAAGAAACTTCAATTTTGCAGAAGCATATGGAGGCATGGTAGTACTTTGCACATAACAAAATCACAAGTACTTGATATTTTTGTTAGTTTCAGGCCTGACAGTATTTCATTTAAGTATCCTATGGGAGTCAGCATTTTTCCCTGGGTCCAGGTTTCAACAGCAAGAGTGAGCTGCAGGGCTTGCCCTGTGCTGGACGCAGCCGGTTCCAGCGGCCCCAGCGCAGGGCACCGCCGAGCCCCTCGGCCACGGGCAGGCAAGCGCCTTGGGGAAAGCCTGGGGGAGAAAGGGCAAAACGCTGCCCGGCAGCCAGGGCTGAGGGACACGGGGTGAGCAACAGCCCTGCGAGCCCCGAGGGGAGAGCGGGAGCAGGGCAAGAGGTGCTGCAGGCGCCCCAGCAGAGATGTCCCTGCGGCCCCAGGAGAGACCCCGCTGGGGCAGCTGGTTCCTGCAGCCCATGGAGAGGATCATGCCAGCAGTTAAAGCTTCTGTTGGCAGTCCAATTGGGGGAATATTTTTTTTTAAATTAGGAATAATGCTTCATATATTTGAGATTCTGAAAATATGGTGATATTTACAAGGTACTTCTGATAGTTTGCAAACAATGTGCACAAAGTTCTGTTGGCCTAAGTTTGATGAACAGAAAAGACTTTTTGTAAGAAGTATAGGTATTTCGAGGACAGGAGAATGAAGACAAAGTAAGGGACAGAAGGAACAATGAAAGAAATATCAAAATAACATCCTGGGGTGTTCCATGCACATTTTGTCAGTGTCTGTATGCAACTGTTTCAGGGCAACTTGCTCCCGGTATGTGTACCTGTCAAGGTTTAGAGTCAGGGCCATCCACTAGACCTGTAACAGATACTCTCTGTTAACCTCTGTCCCTTCCCAAAGGGAAAGAGAAAGGTAATAAGGGAGAGAGACTTACGGATTAGAAGAGAAAACTAAAACAGCTTTAATGAAAATAATAATATTAAAGTGGAATATGTACAAATATATACAAAACCTATATCGAACCCAGCTCTCCTGATGGCAATTATGTCACCATCACCACTGATGCTGTGGAGCAGGCACTGGTTACATCCAAGACTGGATTCCGTGGCAGATGGGAACCAGATTCAGGAGCTGGATTCTGGGACTGGATTCAGGAACACATGGATTGGGATCAATCACATGCTCTGATGTGGGGTCCTCCATGGACTGCATGTGGATATCTCTTTCACCCTTAACGTCCATGGGCTGCAGGGGAGCAGCCTGCCATCTCACCACAGGTTGCATGGGAATCTCCTCTCCTCCACTGCAGCCTGCCCAGTAGGTTTTTTTGCCTCTTAAATATGTGATCACTTATAAGGAGAAGCACACCATCACTGATTGGCTTTGCCTTGGCCAGACCGAGGTGTGACTTGTAGCTGGGAGAACTTCTAGCAGCTTCTCACAGCAACACCACTGTTGCACCTCCCCTGCTACTAAAATCACGACATATACAAACCCAACACACACTGATGCTCTACATCCGATACAGTGGAAACAGATCCTAAGACCTCAAGTATTAATTAGTTTTGGAACAATCCAAAGCTTCTCAAAGAGTTAAAATGATGTACAGAAATGATTGAAGTACAGACGAGAACAATACTGAAACAGTTAGACTTTAATCATTAGTCTAGACCAATATTTTCTGATAAAATTTGTTTGTGAATACCCATTTAAAAAGAAAAAAAAAATCATGTATTTGTAGCCAAATACATAGCAACATAGGAAACCTATATTAGTCACTGAGAGATCTTAAGTGACTTTCAAAGGTAATCTTTCTTAATTTAAAATTTTATTTTACATTTAATTTAGTTAAAATCTATTTGTAGTTGTATCAGGATCTTGTGAACCTTGATTGTGATTATTGTAGCAATGAACACTCTCTCAAAGGCACTACTAATAATGTACAACAGTTTTTTAAACCCTTTCATATCTACGTTTCCCCAAAGCAGACATTCTGTAAAGCTTATTTGTCTACAGTCCTATAAAAAGTCACATAGCTACTTACAGCCCAATGATTTCACGTAAACAAATGCATGCATAGAAAGTAGCCCTGCCAGGGATATTTTCTGTTGCTTAATACATACACTTTGGCAGGAAAACTTGGTCTCCAAGCAGTGAAAGGAAACTTGACCTTCGCCAGCTGTCATTTGATACCTATAATTCTTGGTTCATATTGGTGTGCTTAGCACCAAAGTTTTCCTCAAGATTTCCAACCCATGATACTCCCTCAGATATGTAATGTGCTGAGACGTTAAAACATTGAAGCTATCTTGTAAGTAACAGTTCTACAAATAGTCCTGCAATGTCACCATTGCTTGTAAAAGTGGGATCTGTAGTGCCTTTACTGTGTGATCCATACAGCTTGGCGTGCATGAAGAGGACAACAGAGAGCACTGCGAAAACAGAAAACCATGAACTGAATCTACTCATTTGCTGACAGTATTTTGCTGTGGTCTCCTAATCACAAGAGTAATTAGCAAAAGGTCAAATCTTGACAGTGAAAGTGCTTTCGGTACAAAGGAAGGACTCTCATGGATTAAGAATCTATTAGTCTAGAAAAACAAAACCAAAAGATGGCAGAGCAGTTCTGCAAGAAAGAGTCTTTGAAACAGATGTCAAGGCCAGGATGGCTTTCTGTGTCTAGGCAAAGGATTTGGAGCTTATAAAGCCAGAAAGAACAATATGGGTGATGTGATTTGCCTTCCACATAGTGCATGATACAGAATCTGCATATACTAATTCCTGTTTGAAGTTGAGCATATTTGAAAAGTGTAAAAGTCCAGACTTATTTTAAAAGTCCACAGCAATGGAAAATTGTGACAGTCGCTGCCAAATTCAGGACTGTTAGAAGCAGTTGACCTATCTGTTTAAATCTGCCTTCAGTACTACTGGGTTCATTTGGTAGATCCCTCTGTTGGAAACATGCCTCCCCGCTTCACTTTTGCTTGCACCTGGATCTCCTTACTAGCTATATGTCTTGGCAAGCCAATTTTATTTTTCCTCTTCTATTTGGCCTCAAACTGAATGTGGGCTGTTTTGATCAATACTTCTACTTGCAAAAGAAGTCAGCAAAATTACACATGTTCTTTATGGTTAATACCATACACAATTTTCTTTTTCTTTGATAACATAAGCATAGCTACTCATCTATCCATTAATGCTGGAAATGGAGTTTGAATGTCAAATGAACCATCTGCTCTCTACTAATTAAAAATTTCTGGAGAACTGCTAACAAACAACTTAAGTGCAGTTTTGTTTACATGGAATTAAGAAGAATTAAACCAAATGTTGTTTGAAAGTATTTTTACTTTGGAGTATAATCAGTAGTTTTAGCGATAGGCTTTTACTGCAGAGTGCAGTGACTATCAAAATAATGCAAACATAATTGCCTTTAATTAATTCTTTCAAATGTTACATCAGCAGATGAATCTATACACATTTGTCAGAAATTCAAGAAGAAAAATATTACAGATTTTTAAAAAATGATAATGATTTAATATAATTTGAATTTCTTAGATATTAATTGAGTTTCTTAGATATTAATAATAGAAATCTTAAAGTTCTCATAAGCAAAGTGTGTAATTTATCTGAAAAATTATAAAGCTCTCGGAGTGGAATTTTGCTCAAGTTTTGAGAAGCATTTCTGGCAAGTATTCAAACTTCTAATAGTTAGGAGGGCACAGTAGAAAAAAATAATTGAGAATGTATTTTAATGGTAAGATGTTAGCACACAGAATGTAACAATGTAGCAATAGGAAGAATACCATATAAATAGATTAGTATACTATTACAAAAATATATTTTATAAGCAATTTAGGATCTTAAGACCAGGTATACTTAGAAGATATATTGAGCTTAAGACTAGAGTGAATATTTTGAAATATCTTGTAAAGAATTGAAATATTTTACACTTTTTTAGACTTGCCTTATGAAAGCACATGTAGATTAATGCTATTTATTGTGCTCTGACATCACTGTATGTCAAAGAAGAGAAAGAAAAAATCTTTGCAGTAATTCAGGTCCTATTTTCACTTTTTCCTTTCTTTTAAGGAAAAATTTTGAAATCAATGCAAAGGAATTGTGATACCGAATAAAAGAAATGTAGCAAATTCTTCTACCCTTGATTTGCAGGGAGTGGCTGCAAAGCTGTTCTGTAAAATTCTGTGGAGTATTTTGTAGCTACCACTGCTGCTATTTAGCAGACATTTTGATTTAAAGGTCTTTATACAGGGAGGTTCCTAGTCATTAAATAGTAAGCAAATGTTTAAAGTATAGTCTTCTGTCATAAAAATAGATTTACCTCCTCTATAATCTTAAGTTATTTAGTCTGTCTAGGCCTTTGTATGCCATTTACAGAAGAAAGCTTATGATATATTATTATTATTATTCCACTCTATCTTCCTGATAGCCCAGAATAGGGATTATTAGAACATATGAAATGGAGGGGATCTTCAGAGTCTAGTTTCCAGGCAGTACATCATATAGCCCACTTCCTAAGCATAGTAAGTTCCAAACAGCACTTCAGCTTTGTGTGTGTGTTTCTTCCTGGCTTCTTATACATGTTTCAGAATTTTATTGCTCTAATGTATAGGAGTGTTCTCATTTCCACTATGAAATTCCTTATGGACAGTCATGGATTTATTCAGTTTTAGTTCCTATTTTGTCTTGGCATACGTAAAGTTTTCTTACCTCTTCTGTACTTAGAGATTTTTCTAGTAATTGTTCAGTTTCACCTTGTTTCTCCAGGTGAAACCAGTCTTGTTCTTCTAGTCTTCACTTACAGGATATCATTTTCATTCTCCATGTTTCCATTGTCTTTGATGAACTCAGTATTCCAAATAAACCTTTCTGAGATCTCCAACAGTTCTATGCAACAGATGCAAAGTGATAACGTGACATTAATAGTAATATTAATACAATTAATGTTTTTTTAGTTGGTAACTGAAACATTCTTCAGTAACCAGCTTCAGTGGTGTCCTCACCATTTCTGAATTATTACATCCAAAAACTCAATTCTACATCCTATTAAGATACCCTTGTGTACTGTCACTGGACTATATTAAATGGGTTGATTTAGAAGGCTGACAAAAGATGGAGTAAAATGTCTTATCGCTTGACTATTTAGAAAGGAGTGATCTGTGGAGGAGAAAGAAGAAACAATGAATATGTTAATTAGTTTTTCCTTTGAGTTAAGATTCTCTTTTGATCTTCTGTAACACCTTAAAATATGGTAATTTTGCCTGATTTAAAATTTAATGTCAGCATAAAATGCCGAAATGTCAAGTCATTTTCACTGAATTTACACTACTGCAACCAGGTCTGCTCTGCCAGCCATATTTAACAACTGCACAAGTGGCAGCTGGAAGATACCCATATTTCAGCAAATTCTGCATAGACATTCATCTGCACATTCATAAGCAGGTATCTCAGCAGAAATCAAAATGTGCATGAATGTAGCTGTATCCTCGGGAAAGTTTTTGAGCAAATAACTCAGCACTATGACAGAAGCATGGAGTGCTTTCAGGACTTAAGTATGGGGCATGTCTTGTAACTGCATACATGTGTGTGTATGTATCTATATTGTAAATATACATACATATGTATATACATTGGGGAATTAGGGTGCCTAAAAGACTGAAAAATGAAACAGTTTAAAAAGTCAAAACAACACTTTACTGGATTATCATTCATTAAGAGTACACATGGGCAGTGGTTAATTTTTAACAACTGTCAGTCATTACATACTCAAACAGTCCTTAACTAGCTTGACTTTTCTTCTTTTTCCTCACCCAGTTTTTTTTTTTATTATTATACTGCTTGCATCCTCAAAAGAAAAGGGGAAGATCCACTTGTTTCAGGCTTGGTTAATTTCTTTTTCTACTTTTGCCAGACATTTTTACTGTTTCTTCTAAATTCTTAGCTCTTGAATTGCACATTTTACTGCACTCACATTTTTCTGCACTCTGCTTGTGCAGCTATACCACAAGTCCAGTTACTATGAGCGAGTAGTAATTAATTGACATCTGCTTTAAAGCCCCCTGCTTTCACCGCACATGCATTGTGGAGCTCCTTCTCTGGGCTTAAGGGCAGCCGGGGATTCCTGGGGTGTCCAGAGTGCTGTGCTGACTTAGCCCCAGGACTCCCCAGTCATGGCCATTCCGAATGTTGAAATAGAGGAAGCTTTCACTCAATAATGAAACGAATATGCTCAGAATGATCCACAGATTTAGATACCAGTAACCGGTGAAGAATTTCTCCTTCAAAATTTCAGTAGAAAGAAAGATTGTTCTGCCTTCACATCCACCCCTACTTCTATACTTTTTCTTCTCCATTTGCTTTTGTATTTATGTATCCCCTGTATTTTAATGCCTTCTGTGTCATCTAAGGGAAGTTGCAAATAGACAAATAGGCATTCCTATACATGTATGTAAAATATTCTCCCCCAGAAATACATGACAGATTTGAAATTGAGTGGGCTGAACTTTTTAGGTAATAAATGTAAGAAATGTTTTATCTGCAGAAGTTAGTTTGTTGCTACTGGTGCTACTCGTAGCTGTATTTCCTCTGTCCTTTGTTTCTAATTTTCTTCGGAACTACTCCTACTGACCACTATGCCTGGTTAGTATCTAAGAAAGATTATGGAAGAACTTAGGTATGAACACATCGCAGTAGAGTGCCTTTTACACTAGCAACTTTTAAGTATATATGATCTTAAGGAACATTAGGCTAGTAAAATACTGGTGTAGTTTTCTTCACTCAGGAAAAACATTTTGGCTTTTATATTCAGTTATTCTATTGTGTATATATTATCCAAAAGTTATAATAAGTTTCATATGTAAGATTAACTTTATGAAAGCCTGCTTGCATTTCTCCCCATGTTTTATAATTTAGTCCTTTAGAAATGTCTGTCTCCTACAGAAAGGAATGTTTGTTGGATAATCCTTGCTCTTTTCCGTAGTTCAATTTCCTCTGTAAGACAGTAGTGTTTCTTCTCCAGTTTAACATTTTGCCAGCAACTTGCTTTTCCGAGTTTTTAACTTTCTAAGGTGGTACTCACTGCTGTTGATTTTTAAAGACCATCAGTGTAATTTATATTTCTAGTAGCTCATATTTATTTAATGAGCGAGCATTAGAGAAAATGTTTTGGGTGATTCAACAATGGGAATCCAGTGTTGTTGATATGCATATTGTAGTGACTTTTCATTAAAGGTTATCCAAAAATTCTTCAAAAGTATATGGATATAGATAGCAGATTGGATAATGGGAAGGGATGTTATGACACTGGAATAGGCTGCCCAGGGAGATGGTTGAGTCACCATCCCTGGATGTGTTTAAGGGTCGTTTAGAAGTGGTATTGGGGGATATGGTTTAGGGGAGAACTTTGTAGAGTAGGGTTGATGGTTGGACTCGATGATCCCAAAGGTCTTTTCCAACCTGAATAATTCTGTGATTCTCTGACTTACTGTACTCTGGATCGGCAGAAAGCAGAAACAACCTTTTTCAATATTGTGGAGGGTTAACCTTGGCTGAGTGCCAGGTGCCCACCAAGATGCTCTATCACCCCCCACTTTTCTTCCCCTCTCCCTCCTCTGCAGAGCAAAAAGAAAGGGGAGGAAAATAAGATGAGAAACAAAAAGCAGTTTAATAATAATAGAAGCAAAAGCCAAG
>JAVSBS010011833.1:0-14914 GCA_033124195.1 Coracias cyanogaster | reverse complement strand
GATGCTAGGAGAAAGGTTGGACTTGATGACCCTGGAGGTCCTTTCCAACCATAATGATTCTGTGATTCTGTGATCAGTTCAGTAAGATTTCAATGGGGAAGGCTGTCTCAAATTTCAGACAAGATTTTTTGTTGACATCAGACAAGCAGTAGTTAGGACTGGGTCGCAGTAGCTTCGAGGCTGGATGTGGGAAATAGGTTCAACTCCCTACTCCAAGAAATTGTCTCTCAACACATTACTGCAGGAATACCTGGGCACCGTCTTCCAGGATAGAGACATCTCAATTTTTCTGTGAATGAAGATGCTTAAGGCACCCTTCAATGCAGAAAGAGGGATTTCTGAAGACTTAGAAACATCAAGAAGATGTTTGAATACTTTGCCCTGTTAAAGCTCAGACAACAGTAGGCCACCTTCTCAAGTCCCACCTGAACCATGAAGCCTACTTCAGTACATCCCCACTTTGCACACAAACTGAACCGCACTGATCAGTTAGAAAACAGGCAAAGAACATAACCTAGATCGCAACAAAACCCTAGGGGCGAGACCAAAGGCAGTAATTAATCACTGCAAGACACACAAGTGAGAGTTTCCAAAAACCTTGCAGTTTACCTTACAGTACTTGCTCTCTAGCTGTTGCTTCCTATGGTTTTGTTGTAAAAAACCAGTCTGATTACCACAATTTGTCACCTCTTCCCCCAGCCCACCTTCACTTTTTCTTACGCCTTCCACCAAAACAAACGTTAATCACAAACTGACTGCTCTCTGCCTTGCTCTGTTTTCCCTAGAACTCTCCTCAGCTGCAGCGTTTCCCAAAAACTAACCAACCTTGTCAGCAGCACAAATATTCACACACGTACACCTTCAATGGCAGGTACAAAAGCTTCCTGAATTGTTCTGTGATACCACACAATTCGCTCTCATCTTGCTGTGCCTTACATCACGGCTCAAGTTTCTGTTTGCAGCAAAGACAGTTAGCACAACTCCTAGCTAAATTCACACATCTAAATTAAGTATTTTTGAGACAGCTCTACTGTATTCCCTAGGAAACCTGATAGCATAGAACTAGGTCACCTATGCTAGAAATACAGCATCCTGTGAAGGTAAGTATTTCTGTAGGGATGCATTCTCCTTTTTTTCTTTTCTTTCAAAATTTCTAATAAAGGGGAGAAAGGAAGAGATTCAATACTTGTTTAATCCTCTTAAACTTCCTGAAAATAAGCAACGAGCTAGTTTCCCTTTCTCCTTCTCATGAAGACCCAACATACTCTTCACTGTTGTGGGATTCCTCTCCTATACCCTGATGAAAAAGAAGAGGTCTGCTGCAGCACAATACCCTATTTTCCACCCTTCATTAAACATCCCAGCTTTACATTTAATATACATATTACAAATTGCATTTCATGTAAGAAAAGACATTTACTAGGGTGCTTTACAGGCACAAGAGAAATATCAAGAAAAACCGTATCACTGCTTTCATAAGTAATATTTATGCTTGCAAGACTATACACCACAACACAGTAAGAAGGGAAAGTGAAGTTTGCAAATCAACGTTAATTATAATCTTACATTTAAGGACTCAAAAATAGTTACAATAAATTCATGCTTAAATTTTGATGCAGGATTGCATGCAAAGCCCTTTAAAAAGGGATCATGCTATTCTTAATAAATACTGTTGCTCCAGAATCTTACTTGTCTACACAGGGATGGAGGCTACAGAGTTCAGGAAAGCTTCCCACACCTTAACAGTTTAAATCAGCTGTTAGTGGAAGTGAAAAGGAAAGAGAGAAGACTAAGAATAAAGATCTAGAAAGAGATCCAGGAATAAATCTTGCTAACATTTACATATTCGTGATTAAGCAAACACTTATAAAACACTACATCTTACAGTCAGAATTTTCAGAGTAAGAAAACACAGACTTAAAAAACAGCACTTCAAGAAAGCGGCATATGCCAAATAAATTATTTCAGAGGATAAATTAACAGGTACATCATACTTACGTCAAATTCTCAACTACAATTGTTAAGAAATACATAAAGTAATACATCTTAAATTTCCATTTCTGCAAATCTGAATTTCACTACTTTTCATGATTTTCTCTTTTGAAATGACATATGTATACATCAGCTCCAGTTTTTACCCTCCTCATTTGGTTTAGTAAAACACTGAAACAGACCACAAGTAGACCACTGACTTCTTGTAGGCACAAAGAAGTTGATTTTACACATTTGTGTTTGTGTCTGTTTATTATTATCTCATTCAATTAAGCCTTCCAACCTGGATTATAAAATACTTAGGCAGAAGGGATCATGTCTCTCTCACTCTAAGAAAATCTAACTTTTAAATATTGGTGTTTTTTTAAAAAATTTGAACAGAAAAACCCCTATATAAACCCATGAACCAATCTACCACTTGTTCCTGCAGTATTTTAAAAAATGAATTAAAAAAATAATTAAATTTTGCATATAACTCACTCAAAAATCAGGATTAGAGCCCACAAAAAAAAAAAAAGCTATCAGCCATGTAGTTAAATCTCAGTTCATGCAAAAATGATTTTGCTTCTGTTGCCTCAGATTAACTACATTTAGACACACAAAAATCTTACTTAAATTAATTTCTAATACAACAATGAAGTACATAAAGCAATGAAGAACCTGCCACATCTCAAACACAAAACCTAAAAATAGACTTTGATACCAGGATACACCAGAGCGTTCTATTTATCCGTACTATTCAAACGTTCTACAATTATGACGCATTTCTTAAAATTAATACAATAACACTTCTAGTCATATATTTAGAAAGAAAAAAGAATTTACCCGCATCATTTCATTCTCTAGTTGTTTTTTCCGATGCAAACGCTGCTGATGTGACTTGAGTATATTTTCCACGTGCTGCTCCATGAAGAATTTAAAGGCTTGAGGGGAATAGCTTTGAATGCGAGACTCTCTTCTTTCTTCATCTTTCTTGTTTTTTCTAACAGGAACAGGTGATGTTGTAATTTGTTTCTTTTCTTTATCCATTGAATCAACACATTCATAATTCTTTTCATTCTCATCCTCCTTAGATAAAATAGGTGGTTCCTCCTTGTTGAGCTTGGGTCCCGCCTCATACAGATTGACAGAGGGATTCTGGTGTAACAAGTGTTTTGGGTAAGGCGGTGGGGGACCCTGGTAATTTGGAGCCTCTGCGACAGGAGATATAACTGCCATATTTGTAGCAGGACTCTCAGAGAAGGGAATGGTTGGCACGGTTTGCACTGGTTGTGGCATCCAGGCCGGGTGAGTGGGCGCTAAGGCAGTCTGCAGCTCCGGCTTTAGCACACGCATGCTTTTTACTGGTTGCTGAATGGGAGCTGGCGTTATAGCCGTCACCGTTGTAGCTGAAGGCTGAGAGCTGCCAGAGTGACTCTGCCGACTTCCATGATGGCTGTTGAAAGAATTTGACCGTACGGGAAGATTTGGTTGCCATGTAGGCAGGTCGTGCCCGTTGCCAGGTGATGACTGCGGTTGCACAGGGGAAGGCTGTGACCAGGACGCAGGTATTCCGGCTACATTTGTATTATACAGGTCCATGTTATGGCTATTTCTATTTGGCACCATCATCGCCTGAGGAAGATTCCCATTGGTGTATGCTGAAGGAGGAGCAGATCCTCCTGCCTGCATCTGTAGTGCTGTGGGACTTTGCCTGTTAGTTGGATTCATGGGGTACGGGGGTGGCTGGCGACTCACTGAGTTCCCAGGCACTACGTTCTGGTGGACTATGAATTCTGCCTGACAATTACCATTCTGCATTCCAGCTCTTCCTGATGGAAAACTAAATTTGCTGTTGGCAGAACTCTGCATGATTATTGGTTGCCTGCCAATGGGGACAGTGCTCATGCCTCTCTGACCCTGCGTGGAAGAATTTATGGGTGGAGGATTCATAGGTGGAGGTGGATAACCATCCTGCCATGCTCCTGGTGGCACTGGAGAAATACGGGAGATCACATATTCCATGTTTCCAGAGTAACGCTTTGTTTGAGCGTTTGGTTCCCAGGAAGGAGGTGGAGGAGTAGTTCCTCTTGGAGGAGGTGTCTGTCCTCGAGGAGGTGGAGGAGGAGGGGTGACACTCCTTATCTGTGGTAGAGGTGGAGGATTCACTCTCTGTCCATTGCCAGGATGAGCCTGAGCAAATGCTGCAATGCCAGATCCAGATAATGGCCTTCCTACATCAGGCTGGGAGCTGGGACTTTCTGAACGATAAACGACACCATCTCCCAGGGAAGGGCCATGCCGCTGAGGAACCAAGGACTCCTTAGAACCCTTCCAGCTCTGCTTGCGGTTAACTGATTGCTGTACAGTCCCTGCTTTTACAAGGAGAAAACACACCATTTATATTATTACAAATTATTTCTATTTACTGCTTTGAATATTTTATTCTTCTGCATTAATTACTACAGAAATAGGGTGGGAATTCTCTGACATAGCGTAATCCACTGTACTTCACAAAAAATTTATCTCTAATAATATGCAGCATGCTACAGTAATACGCCCAGTACATAGTATAAGAGCAAAAATATGCAATGAAACTACAGTATCAGTTTTTAGAAATCACTTTTCTGAAGATGCATTTTGGTTCACTTACAGATGCACTCAATTTTTAATTGAAAAAGATAGTATGCCTAATAATTTTGCATATAACTATTTATTTGTAATTATGTATACAAGCAACTCTCAGACGGGATGTTCAGTACAAACACAAAAAAGCAATAGTGTGGAAAAACAGGTTTAGTCATGTTGCTATTCCTTCTAGTTTAACATTTATAATAAGTGATGTGTCCTTAAACCAAAACTTAACACTGTAAAATCCAACAGCCTGCTTACACCCTTGTACGCATACAGTTAATCCAAAATTGTTATATTCCTTGCACGTAAAATTTGATTAAGTACTTTAATTTTTGAAGTCACGTCCTTATGGGTAGAAGTGCCGTATAGAGGCAAGCATTCAAACTGTATGAAAGTAAAACTTAGAGAGCCAAACTCTCTAAAAACAATTTATTTACTTTTCAGATGTTATTTTGCGTCATGTAAGAACATGCTATGCAAGGAACCGATAATGCATGCAGTCTTACCATGCTTTTTACAATGTTATTACTGTGATACTTACAAACACAATACCAGCTGCTGGGAGAGATCAGTAAAAGATCTCTTAATTACTGTATCTTTGCAAGTAACAATGACAATCATGGATAAATGGCGACATTTAGCTAGCAGCTTCATACAAACACCGACTAATCCTGCTGCCCAGACTAAATGAAAACAACGCTGTACTTTGCTACTCTTGACCACTAATTTTTCCTCATACCCCTATGGTTGACTAAAAACGTAACTTTACAGAGCTAGCAGCTCAACACCCAACTTCAATCAAATAGAAGTTCCGTATTTCTGCTGAGTTTGAAAGTTACTGTTTGTTTAGGTGTATACCACTAAAAAACCAAAACCATCAAGATGTATTAAAAATGTCCTTGCATGTGTTAAGAGAGTGATAATAGCAAGTAACAAAATTCAGACTCTGTTGCTACTAAAGCTAGAGTCTGTCCTCAAACTTCTATAAAAACATGAAGTCTGCCTTAAAAACCATACAAAGAAAACCTGGAACCAAGCAGAAAATGAAGTAGAGAGAGGAATCTTGAAGAGCACATCAGAGAATACAAATACTGTAGCCATATGATAAAAATATATATATACACACACACAAACAATAGACACACACATGCAAGTACACATATGTAGTGTTGTTTTGTGGGAGAGTATGTGAAAAGAAACACAAAAAATAAGATTTCAGTCCTCACCACAGACTTTTAAATGGCACCTGACACTGAGAACAAAATAGGAGATCACACTAACGAGGGACAAAAATTCCCAAATAAGATCTGAATGTTGTTACCTGTATAAAATACTTACATACAATACTAAAAACACACAGTTATAAAAAGAAATGTGTAGGAAATTCATGTCAAATGCACCTATCTTTCAAAAGAATTACATTGTATACTTCACATGCTATTTTTAAAAGCAAAAAAAAAAAAACCCGAACAACTATCTCAACATCTCCTTCATTCCCCTGTGAGTACATGAAGAAGGAATTTGCTATTTTATATTCTTCACCTATAAGAACACACTGAGTTACTGAGTTATGGATACACCTACCTGGTGGCTTCATACCTGCATTTACAGGTCTTGCTGCTGCTGCAACCATCTGTTCCCGACGAGGGTCCTGGTAGCTCATTTTACTTATAAATTCGATGGCAGCTTCTATACTACGGTTGTTAGTTTGTCTAAGAGCTTGTATAACCATATCCTAAATAGAAAATTATATTAAAAAAATAATTACAAGAAAATTGCAAAAAAAATTTACAAGAAAATCACGGTTATTTAGCCAAATATCCTACAGTAGTTTTCCCAACGTACACAACTGATTTCTCACAAATGATTTTGGATGGGGCTCTGAGCAACCTGATGTAGTTGCAGATGTCCCTGCTCCCTGCAGTCGGGATTGGACTAGACCTTTAAAGGTCCCTTCCAACCCAAAGCATTCTGTGATTTAAAACTAATCTTAAAATGTTTTCTCCACAACAGATCCTCCAAAACACTAACACAGTCTGGATCTTCAGGAAAAAAAGTTACCCTATTGAAGCACTGCAGTCTGATGTCAATCATGACACTTTGCTATTGGTACAGACAGTTTGCTCATATGCACCGACACGCACCATCCAGGTCACAGCTGGTATGTGATGACCAGAGGTCCCTTCTGACCTAAGTGATTCTATGAAAGATGTCCTAATGTGAAATTCAGAACTCTGGGTTTTGCTCATTTTCCTTCAACTCAGCAGGACCTTTTGTCAACAAATAACTATTAGTTTCTCCCTAAGAATTCTTCCGGATGAAGACAACATTATTGGCAGAATTTCTATTATTTTCGTGGTAGATTTAGGCTCTGTGGTCTTAAGAGATCCAAACACAAATTTTGATCTCATGGTTAATCTCAGCTCTGCCAATGGAAAATGTATTACGGACCAGCGTTTTCTTCCCCTGACCTGAACGAGACCACAGTCAAGCAACAGAGCCAAGATTTCAGAGGTGGTTAAAAGTCAGGCGCTGCTCTCCCAGTTATATTGCATGGGATTTGTGTAGCTGACTCAAGAAGTCTGAAACAAACCGACAGTGTAACTCTCTACACTTAAGCACACTCTCTTCAGCGATCTGTGATGGCCATGCTTTGCCATATCGGAGCCATCATTTCAGTTCACGTTGTGTTTGAACAGGCTGCCTCCATACAACGGCATTCACCTTCAACTAAGATCAGAGGGAAATCAGAGAGCTCAGAATGGAAGTAGCCGGTATCAATTTCAAATTCAAACCCACATTTATATTTTTACCATGCCTCTGTACATTTTTCACACTACAAACATACAAAATTACATACAGCCTTCAGAAACAATAATTAAAATTCAGTGAACAAAGCAGAATCTTAAAAAGTACTTTAAAAATTAAAATATACGTAATAAGGTTGTTGCAATGTCTACAGACCAGTTGACATTGTTGGAAAAAGCAGATACAACTTCTCATCTCGTAGCTCCTTCATGAGCCAGCTATGTCTGCAACATTTCTGCTATTACAGGCAAGACTGATCTGTGGCAAAGAAGGGCATTTTCAGCACCAGTATGTTACATGATCATTCTGCAAACAGAGTATTTAATTTCCAATTTGAATATATAGTTTTATAGGACCCATCATTTAATTCTTCCTACCAACTTTTAATTTTCTTCTTAATCGGCTTCAGAACGAAATTTACTGTCTTCTTAGCCAAGCAATTCTACCATATATAAACCTAAACCTACATGTTCGCACCACCAAACCACAGACACACAGAATCTCGAAGTACAGAACCAGCAATATTTTAAGAGATGAGATTTAGTTCCCTCTCCATTGCACAGAGGACCTGAGTAAGAGCCAAAGGTTCTCTCTCCCCTCTAGCTGAAGAGCAAAAATCTGTTGCCCATGTGACGTGAAGTGTTCAATGTTTTGAAGAGTATCACCTTAGCCAGAGGAAATGAGCACTGAACCTGAATCCTAACAAGTAAGAGAGATTTCCTGTAAGATATTTAGGGTTTTAATTTTTTAAAAACCAGACACAACAAACTGCATTCTGCCATAATTACTATACATACTACTACCTATATACACACTTTATATATATGTATATACATATATATGTATCTGATACTGATAGGTATATCTACCTATCCGTTCACCTTCAACCTTGAATACTATCTGAGGGGTGGGGGGAATAACCAAAATGTTTGTGGCATTCAATATACTGAAAAAACCAAAACAAACATAAAATTCAGCTGCTTACAGCTGGTCCTTACATCCCAGCTATGATCCAGTCCATAAAACAATCGCAGCTCAGAACACAATCTCATTTAATCCCTACTTGCTGTCTCAAATACTGCCCCCATCCCACAAAAGAAAAATGCTTTCCTACTTCAGCTGTCTCTGTTCCTGGCGGCGTTCACAGGCCAACGCCATATGGACTATTGTGACAACACAACTGTGGGTTAACACATGGCAGAAACGGTTGATGCTGGCACTGCGCCTTAAAGAAGGTTCATTTAAACCACAGGTGTCCTGGGAATTCTCAGTTGTATCTGAGAACAAAGAGTAGGAACAAAAGGCTTCAAGATACAAAGGATCCAACAAAAATACCGGCTTGAGATACCTTTCTAGTTTATCATCCAGACACATACCATTCTTCAGTTTGCAAAACTGACTGCAGGTTCAATCTGTAAACATGGATCTGAGAACTGATCTACTTTTTTTTTAAAAAAAGGCAAACCAAAACACAACACAAAACAAAACAAACACATACAAACCACACCAAAACCAGAAACAAACAAAAAAATGCAGGGGGGGGAAAAAAAAAAAAAAATCAACTTCAGCAACAAACCACAGAGCAGGAGCAAATTCTTACAAAATAATTTACTGTTATAAAATTATTCCATTCTTACTGAAAACACAGCCTGGATTCTGTGTCTGAGCAAGCAAAACGAATATGAAAAAATAACTACCAGCACCTGACACTGGAACATTGTTGAGGAAAAGCCAGTTGATCATTTTGGAGAAGCTCACTCTTGGTACAGGTAGATCTCTTTGTAAATACCAAAGCACCACAGCCAGCAGAAGTCATGAGCTGGCCACTGCTACAAGCAGTGCACGCCTATAAAGGCAATCCCTGTTGTGGTACTGTTCCTTTTTCCTTTGGAAAGATGACTGGTTTGCTGGATTTTTTTTAAACCTGCTTTTGTACTCAGGTTTACAGAGAAGGCATGAAAACAGGTGCAATTTACTTTGATATTCAAATCCCAGTAGAAACACAGCAGCTGTACTAATTTTTAGTTCCTGGAAACCACTTTTCACACACCTTTTGCTTATTAGAATGAATGGAAATATGTTTAGTCAATAACTTTAAAAAGTAAATTGAAAAAAGCTTACTAAAATTAATTTCTGAAATATTTGGTACTGCCTTTCAATTTAGAATGGCCATATTTTATCAACATATTTAAGCACAATCGAAAATTCTGTTCAGTACCAGATGCAAAATTCATGTTCTAGAGTCCAGTTCTCTGCCTAAAATGATACAATTAAAAGAGCCTACCACTACTATATAAGAACAAACGACACAAAGACGTTTAAAAATAAAAAGAAAACAACAAAAACAAAAGCCAAGCCTCTCTAAATTGTTCTATTCCTCTTCTTCATCCTCCATTATTACCAGTTTCACTACATCCTAATTAGAAGCCTACCAGATTTCGAGGCTATTTTGCTTATGATATGATCAACACTCCCTCTGACATGTATTAATAGTTTATAGTTAGCAGAACACCAAATCCTGAAAATAAAATATTTCACCTCATCAAAGCCAGCCGCTTGTAAGTCTTGCAGCATTTGTCGATTCACTTTTGATGTTCCTTTGACAGCCGAGGTTGTTTCGTTGGCAAAAGGCAGAAGTGAGTTTCTTATTTCCTGCAAAACTTTATGATATGTTACAAATTTGGGGGGATTTCGGCCTTGTCTAGGATCTTCAGATAACATTTTGCCCATGCTGTGATCAGCTTTAGCAGCATCTGAGGGTTTAGGTAAATTCCTGAGGCTCTCTCGTATTTCCTGTAGCATCTGCTGGCTGCTGCCAGTATAGTTACTGGCAGGAAAAGTCTTGGGCCTCATTTGTCTATAACCTTCTGGCTTCTCACTTCTCTTCATGAAAACATGTATATATGCAACCTCCACCAAGGACTTGCACACATCAAAATGGAAGAAGACTGGCTGGTAGTTTCAGAACTTGACAAAGCAGTGGCTCTTCACTGTGAAACTGTGGTTCCTGCAGCCTTGGAGTTTGTCACAACCCAAACGTGCGATCTGTTACCAAAACAACAAAAAAAATCCCATTATACATACAGCAGTGGAAAAATTCACAATGTAGCACTGGTGGCAGTGAAACGTTCACATGCAGCACTGCCTTCAAAGTTATTAAAAGCACGCTTAAGCAATTTCTTCAGGCAGTCTTTACTCAAACTACAAACTGTGTTGGGCTTCTAACAGCCCATTAACAAAAAAAAGTCTCAAGTCTGAACAGTCCTGAATTGCAAAGACAGAGTAAAGGTGAACTCTGTGCGGTGGGCAAAGCTTTCAAGAGCAGAGAGGAACTGTTCTGTGTGCTACCCCATCACTGCTGCTTTGCCTCCCCTCTCTGCTGGGTGTTGTCTCCGTTCATCACCTGCCTTCTCTCCAGCAACACTTTTATAGCTGAAGATGCCAACTCTACCACCCAGTCAGCTACGATATGGACCAGAGAGCCTAGCTGTTTGACAGTTCTGACACCAACCTCCGCAGAGGGAGGTGAGAAGTATGAACTACACCAGTGAAAGCACGTCATTTCCATGATTTTATCCATTCTTTAGCAGTCACATATATAAAAAGTAAACACTTGCCTAGCTCATTGCACACAACTTTATCATTTTTTTCATACCATCTGCCATTGAAATCTGTTTAAGCTTTCAGTTTTCTAAGGCAGTCACAGTCTCTTAGCTCGAGTCTTCTTGAACCAGTCTTTCTCAATAGTTAAGTAATTTTAAAATTTATTTTACATAAAGGAAGACAAGAGCAAGGGGGAGAAAGAAAACAAAGAATTTAACCAAGCTTCTTTACTGTAAAATTGTTTAACAACTCAAGCATCAAATTCACTGAGAGCATAGCTGTGACATTTGGTAAGGGAAACAGAACTTTCTGCCAAAAACAAATAAAAAACGTTTGCATTTTGAAGGCGCTGACTCATCAGGGAAAGAACTCTGTGTCTGCAGAGAACTCAAATCTCTGCATTCATGGTGGGCACTAGTTAGAACCATAACTGATACGGATATAGCAACTAAGCTGAAATGCTAAAGAAGTTACAGAGCATTTGCCTCTTTAGGGTATCGTGAAATAAAATTTTGGCGGTCTCTACTGCTCCACAGAGGAAGATCAGCTACAAAGACAATGCAAGATACAAAATTTCTTTCAGCACTGTCTTTTCTTCACAGGCAACCAGAAGAATGCTAAAGCTCACCATCCCTTTACTATAATGCAGTGTCTAAGAGGAACAATACTAAAATGTTCTTATTTTCTTGTTTGTTTCTCAAAGTGTTAAAAATGTGCATTGCTAGTTTTCTGAAAGATTATTTCTGAGGATTTAGATATCTGCAAGTACCTTCCGTCTCTTAAAGAAGTAGTGTGTAGATAAGTGTTTCTCATACTAGACATTAATTCAATAGGTGTCTAAGTTTCACACAGTCTACATAAAAGTCACTCATTCTTAATGCAGGTTTCACTTCTACAATATTTGCACAGTCATAGAATAATTAATAATTCAGTGATTAATGAAGTATATGACAAGAAATTAATAGAAAAACGAACCCTCTAAAACACTTGCAAATTATATGAATTCAATACACATGCTACCCATACATGAACAAAACCCAAAATCTTGAAGTAATACATAAATAAGGACTATGAAGAGAAACACAAGGGATATCCACTTAATCCCATTCTCCTTGGGGAACCACTTAATATAATTTCTCTAATGGAACTACCTAAGTCTCAGGTGCTATAACTGCACCCACACACTTTCTTTGCCCTGTGATAGGTTTGAAACCATAAATAAACGTAACTTGGTAGCTATACTAATGCTTTTTCCTGCAGCCTAGTAGCATACAGCTCTTCAGGGCTCACTGAATAAAGAAAAGATAATCAGATACATAAGTTAATTTCAATAATAAACAGTGAAGTTTTGCCCAATGTATTAAGAAATCTAGATTCAGCAGAAAGTATGGCATGAGAGCAATTAAAATGCAATTTAATTTTGGCCACATCCAAATCATTTTCCAAACATGCCCTATTTAAGACCACATTGAAAATACTTTGTCAAAAAAACACTTTTTCCTAAGAAAACAGAGTAACTATATCTAGGTCATTTTACTAATTTTACCATGGATGATCCTTTACTTTCCAAGAGACACACTTCAAAAATCACACGTGTTGGACACCCAAGTGCAAGGGTGTGTGCTAATAACATTTGAAAGAATCCCCATCTCCAGAAAAGTGAAACCTCTAGCACAAACCCATCCCACACGTGACACATATTGTGTCACATATATACCAATGAGAGGAGAAAAAAAAATGTCCATACACAAGTTATTCCTTTTAACAAGTTCCAAAGGCCTGGAGTTCAAGAGAAAACAGTTGCTTTGCACTGACATACTTTACCATAATTTCATCTGGCATTTCAGTATTCACTTTTTGGTTACACCACAGGTAGCTGAGATAAATAAACGTAACACCTTTAAGAGAAATCAAGGTTAAATTAAGAGGATGCTTAAACTATAGATCAGGAGACCCAGAGTCTAGCATCTAGAGTGAAAAAAATCAGCTTGTGCTCCAGTTTCTTTAGGTGCCCAACTAAGAGAAGTGTACTTCTTTCTAAAGTGCTTCAAGAACTTTAAGACAAGGGATGCTCTAAGTGTTTGATAGCTATTATTTTGCTGACAACTGCAGCATAACAGGATATAGACTAAGCAGTCCTGGAAAAGAAAGCTGCGCTTTCACATAAATTTTCAGCAGAAGCAGAGTATTACCAGTGTAAACCAGCCAGTCCACTCATCTCCCACCACTTACCAGCACCACTACAATTGTTTGTGAGGCCACACAGAGTGAATCAAGGAACTTACGCAGATAAATAGTAACTTTTTTTTGTGGGTTATTTCTTTTGGCTACAGTGATGGGTAATAGCAGTTTGGTGTGCATATGAAACTTTTGCTCAGAAACCCAGTTAAACTGGTCCTCCAGTTTAGTGAAGAAGGTAAGCATTCCTAGAGTTCATCTTGCTTTACATACAAATCTCGAATTTCGGAAGTCACCTCCTCTTACAGACATTTGCATACATTTTAAAGCAAGAAAGTTTTGACTGCTCAGCAATAAGCCTATCTCAATTTTGTATTTCTAGCAAACACAAACTGTATCCAGGGGAACCGAGGTCTATTGTCCCTTGCAGTTTTGTGTTGTTAAATGTCAATTATACATCTGTTGATACAGCTGATGAAGTTATCTACCTCCCTAAGGGAGATAAATAATTTTTCATTAATTCTCAAAATATGGGGATAAAGTATTTTATTCTACAGGTCAAACTGTAAGGAAAAAACCGAAAACTAACTTGTTTTTTTACAGTATAATTGTGAAAGATTGGATTTAAAAATAGGCATTTGAATGAAAACTCAGAATGGTTGCATGCAACTGTCAATGACTTCCAGCTCTTTCTGGGGAAAGAAAATACATGGCTTTGTAATAGGTCTGTAACATTTCCGATCTCCAAATGTTTTTAACATCCTTTTAAATACTCGTGTTTTCACCTAAGTATTGAATGCCACATATTAATCTATTTTGGTTTCTTGCTCATGTACTTATTCTAATAACTTATTTTACATATAATCACAACATTTCATTGGCGGGAAAAAAAGCACCAGAATTTGGGAGATATAAAATTAAGTTTGTTGGGGCTTGGTTCGAACCAACAAAAGGAAGCTGTTCTTCAAGATAACAGGTCATTGAGCCATAAAGTAATTTGCCAAAGGACGCATTTCCAATGCTGAAAGTTTCCATAGGATTAGAAGAAAACTGGACCCTGACGTTAGTAAATAAACAGCCACACACGGTCAGGGAAGACTGAGCTGGAAATGACCAGAGGCTAGCAGAACACTGGGAACATTGTGCGTTTGCTCTGCTCGCTTGCATTCTCGCACTCTGCTACCTCCTTTAACAGGGCACAGCTCTGCTCCGTACCAATGCATTTTCAGCCATTCTCAGCAGCAGCAGTTGGAAGCGCAGGTAAGCGATCTTGACGGCTACCGGCAGCACAGCTGCCGAGCACCAAAGCGTAAGCGGCGGTGGCACAGAAGGCACCAAGCTACAGCAGGACGCAGCGTCTGAAGGGCCCCCGGAGCAGGAGGGTTCCAGCGCCGCGATGCGCGCCGGGCATGCGACAGCCACGACTCCCCCGGCTCTGTGCCGCGGCACCGGGACACCGCGCTTCTGCCCCCCCGCCAGCCCCAGGCCGGTCTAGTGCCGGGCTGCTCTCCGCGCAGCGCCGGTGTCCCCCACCCGCAGGCCGGCGGGACGAGCGCGGCCAAACGCCACCGCGGGGGCCGCGGCCCCCTCGTCCGGCGGCGGCGTGATGGGCCCAGCCGGCCGCGCCGAAGACCTCGAGGCCGGCGTCGAGCAGCTGCGCGCGGCGCCGCTCGTCCCGTTCGCTCCCCGTCAGCCCGCCCCAGCGGCGGTCGGTCGTCGG
>JAVSBS010011831.1:0-13453 GCA_033124195.1 Coracias cyanogaster | reverse complement strand
TTTTTTTTCTCATTTCCCCTCCTTTTTCCCCCTTTCCCCTCCCTTTCCTTCCTCATTTCCCCCCCAGACCCTGGAATACCACTTTAGATCAAATCTGGCTCTCCATGTAATCTCAAAGCTGGCAGGTGTTGGGTGTCGCCATTGCTGTGCCTGCTCCTCTCAAGCCCCAGAGTCAGCCTACAGCAACTGTCTCTACTTCACCATCCCACCCTCCCATACAAAGTTTCCTGCATACGCGTAGATCCATCTTTTTATGTCTAGGGGAAAAAAGGCTCTGGATCAAGTTAGTAACTTTGGCATTGTTAATGGGAGTAATGAGGGATTTTTTTTTTCCCCTGAAAACTGGAAATGGTTATTTTTTGCAGGCAGGAATGCATGCGGGAAGGGACTAGTGACTTTTGGTGAGCTCAACATAATCCCGAGTTGTGAAGAAAAGACATTTTGTATGACGAGAACAATTTCTCCAGCAGGCATAATGAAGATATTCTGCTTTTCTGCATAGATTTCCTTTACCGATTTCCTGCACTGAAGTATAATATTGCTGTGCATGAAACCCAGGTAGATCTATCTTACCCAGCCAGTGGCAACCGCTGTTTGGTCATGACCGTATACAGGTGTAGTTGGCAAATCCCTTTTGAAAAGTTTGGGCATGTAGCCCCATTTAATCTATAGTATTAGGATAACATAAATGGAAATACATACTTTTTTTTTCCTCTCTCACATGAGCCTTGTTAAAAATGAAAGCATGTACATGTGTTTTTAAAAATATCTTTTATTTTTTCTTCCAACGATTGTTTTCAAGATGCTGCCTTGAAGCATTTGTTACACTTCTGAAGGGAATTGTAGAGCTTTTCTGCAAATTGCTCAGTTCCTTTACTGATCAGACTTGCAGTTGTAGCTACTGCCAGTAATCACAGCCAGGGAATAGGAAATTTTGTTGTCTCTTAAGGAAAGCAAATTTTGAAAACAAACGAGGTCAGTTCAAACTTGCATGTTCTGTTGTTGTTCCCTCCAAATGTAATATTTAGTGAACTTTTGGTGAGAAATAAATTGACACTGATCAGTCGTAATTCAATTGTTATGCAATAGAAACAGACAAAGCAAACCCAAGCAATATCTTCTTTTCTGTTACTGCCTCTGTAAAGCTAATATTTGATACATTTGGATAGTCTAATATTAGACTTTCAATTACTCTACATCTCTGGAAATAAAACCGATCATTTTTATACGTGCCTTCACCTAGCTATACTGCTGTAAATCTTCCGTGTGCAATTATTGGAAGCATGGGCATTTCCCAAAAGTTACTGAATTATGCACAAATGTAAGCAGATGTATTGCTGTTCACACGGTAAGTGAAATGGAGTAACTCAGCATAATCACATTAGGTAAAACTGCCAATAGACCATGTAATAAAGCATGTTACTCTAGGGGCAAGATTCTAATTTCAATTCTTCTCACATAAATAGTGGTTTTTGTGGAGTTGTGCAAGATTTCCACAGAACTCATTAGGCTCAGGCTCTGAGCTGTTTGTGACAGCTTGTGGGAGCGCCCCGCCTTCGCTCTGTGTGCTTTTATCTGTACCCCACACACACCAGCTCTGTGTGGGGGTACCTGCCACTTGTATAGCAGGCTGCCTCTGCTCATTCAAACATTCATTTTCCTTCCTTGTTTCCAGTTTATCCTGTGCTTCAGTTTTTACCAGTGGGAACCCATGACGTATGGAGCTTACCACTATCCCGGCTGGTCCATGGTGCTCGGGTGGCTGATGCTGGCCTGCTCAGTTATCTGGATCCCAGTTATGTTTGTGATAAAAATGCATCTAGCCCCAGGCAAATTTATTGAGGTAATTCTTCTGTCTTTTTGCTGCTTAAAAATATGGGCACCTGTTTTATTTGACATTGATTTTTGTGGTATCGAATGTCTGAGCGTGCTAAGATTACGTCCTGGTAAGCTAGTTATTGTGTTGCAAAGAGATGCTCCGTTGGTTTAAAATGCAGACCTACTATTCCCTGGTCCTCAACAAAATGCTCCTAAATTGTCAAGTGATTGCTCTCGCGAGAACTAGAAGTTGTTACAAATGTCAGGAGCCTCATTCACGGTATTCCTGAGAGAAAGCTGTTCTACCTTGGCTGGCTTTTCTGCCAAAGCAGCGTGTAGCTGTAGGAAGCTTCCACAGCTGGCGGGTGTCCCTCACAGAGCGCGGCAGTCAGGGCTGGGAGATGTCAGCTGCTGGCAGAGTGCGAGGTGCTCGGGTACCTGAGTCGTCTGGGGTGTGCTCCAGAAGGTTGTGCCACTTGACGAAGTTCAGGAATAAGATGTGAAAAGACCTCATGCTCTACAGCTCAAACTACCTGTGATAAAACTTAGCTTGCAATCTTTTTTTCACCCCTTCTTCATGTCTTTATTTTTCTTGAACAAGCTGATCGTCTCTGGCACCCAGGCTTAAAAAATAATCCCAGGTGGAACTTTCCTTTCATGCTGCTTTGGTTCATTTTGCAAATCGGGTTCCTGCTGCTTCCCCCACCACTCCAGACACGTGGCAGTCCCCTTCTGCTCCCCATCTCTGTGCCCTGGCCCTGCCTGCCAGCCCGGCCGCCGCCACCGCTCCCGGCTCTTCCCATCCTGCTGGCTCCTCCGTTCCTTGCAAGACGCGGTGCAGCATTTCTCATGCCAGCATTTCATCCCTTCACTGCCTTCGCCTTGTATTCTGAAGTTCAGTGCTCTTATTTTTGGCCTTTGAGGCTTTCCCATCTCCCCTCACTGCACGCTGCTAGTGCTGCTCCTTCGCTGGGATAAGGAACAGGCACTCGCCTCCCTTTTCATAGCCGCTTTTGCAGTTCAGCTCTCCTGCAAAACCCATCGGGGCTGTTACACGCCTCAAAAGTGAAAAGGAGAGAAAATGTACAAAAATAGAATAATCTTTCTGGTCTCTCAATATGTCACGCTACACATGCCTAAGGGAAGAGACCATACTTTTCTGCTTCACATGGAGCAAAGGAATTTAATGTTAAGAGGTGGGACAGACTAGGGAGAGCATCCAAGTGCACGGTTGGCACTAGGCAACAGGGCCGCTTGTCTAAAGGGCCATGCAGCCCTTGTGTTGCGCATGCTGGCGTGCGTAGGTCAGGAGACAACTTCTCCAGCTGGCAATGAGCTAATGAGAAATTGGGCTTCCTTGTTCATCTCAAAAGTTTTCTCTCATTTGGACAAATTTTTCTGCTTCAGATCCGTGTGTGCTGTAACACATATATTGCCGCAAAAATAGGCTGCTCTCCTTACTGTCTTTTTAGCAGTGCACCCAAAGAAGCAGCAAAAAGGGGCTTCTGCTGGAGCTCGTTCAGCTGCAGCCCAGTATTTCCTGAATACTGAGTCTGCTGCGTAAAATTATTATGGTTGATTTGGGAGGTAAGAGTTGCAAACTGGTAATTAAGCAGAGATTAAAATAACTGATATAGAGGTCTGATTCACTTTATTAGGTAATAAACATATAATTGTTCCCTCTTAAGTCATCAGAAATATGTTTTCTTTCCTTTTTATCCGTAAATGCACCAATCAAATTATATATTCAATACAGAAATCAGTGGAAAGATTAGAAGATTTTTGTTGTTTTCCAGGTTAATGTTCTCCTCTTTCTTTTTTCCCAGCAGATAGAAATGAAACATTTTGTCATCTCAAAATTAAAGTCTTTGTTCATTCATAGCAATGTACTTCTTTTTGGTCATTTGTATACTTTTGGGAAATATGCTAAACAGAAATCCAATTATTTTAATGCAGTTACCCACTGCTTAGACCATTGGGCTAAGTAATTGTGCACATGTCCTTCAGTAAGTGAGCCTCGCAATCTGTAACAGTGGTTCTCAGCTCCCCTCGAATGGTGTGGGGGGGAATGTATAATTAAAATCTGGGCACTTTGTCCTCTATTAATCTTGCAAACTTTGTGCAAAACAAACATTGAGCAGTGGAGCATTGCAGGGCCATCATCAATAATCTTAAATGAGCCCATCCTCATTTCTTCTGCATTCTAATTCTGCTCCACAACTTCAAATGAGACTGTCTTTTCTCTCCCCCACATTGCAGCGACTCAAGTTGGTGTGCTCTCCACAGCCAGACTGGGGTCCGTTTTTGGCCAAGCACCGCGGTGAACGTTACATGAATATGATTGATCCGCTGGGAACCTCTTCCCTGGGACTTAAACTGCCAGTGAAGGATATAGAACTGGGGACCCAATGCTAATAATCATTACATGGGTGGCAATAACATTGTCAGCCTTTTCTGATATTTTCTTCCATTTTATTTCCCCACTTTTTCTTCTTTTCTGCAGTGCCTGAAAGTGGTTGCTTAGGAAAGTAGGACTTGCTGTTGCATGCCATAGGGAAGACCTAGCTAGACCACTTCCAGGTGTAGGTGATGCCCATGTTCTGTACCCGCTGAAACACCAAAAGCACATTGTGCGACATGTGACAGACCCGGTTTTGTCAGGTGATGCAGGAAGAAACAAAACACAATGGAAAAACCTTACAAGGAAATCATGTGCAGAATTTGACCCGTTTCCCCACAAGCATCCTTGTAACAGGCAGCTCTGGTGGGACTAGGAGTTAATCAAAGGGAATTTCAGCCCTCAGACAGGGTGGAAGTGAGCAAAGAGGGGCGTTTCCTGTGGTCCCGCTATAATCCAGCACAAGGCTTTTGCAGTAAGCGGGCTCGCCTTTTCTGCCCTGGCAGCAGACCGTGACTCCTCGTGTCTGCACACTTCTTTTACCATCTACACTAACCTTGAGCATTTGCTATCGAAACAAGCGGACATCCTTTAAACAGCACACCAGGAAGCAATATATGGGATCAGAACAGAAACACAATAATCCAGTTGATTTTTTCCAGTGGAACACTAAAAGCAAAATGTAAAGAACTAATCATTTGAGACTGGGACTAAACTGCATTTGAGCCCACAAGTAGTTTGGAAACGAGGCCGGACCGAGGCGTACGGGCATCGCTGTTTAAAGGACTGTCATGTGCTTCTTTTCATAATTTGGTATCCGTCACTGGAATTAAAAATGCCTCAGTTTTACAGTGTCGAAACCTTACTCCACCGTAAGTGCAGCCGTGGTTTTACTCACTTCACTCCAGTGCTCTGAACATAGTTTCCCTTGTTTCTCTGCTTTTGTTTACAGTATCTTCTCAAGAAGCCATCATATAATTTGTGCCTAACTTTGTATTCCTACAGTGGTAAGTGTAGTCTAGTTACCACCCGCCAGCAGTTATTAGAAGTTAGATGTGCTGTTCAACTTTGTGACTCCCTGTTCATCCTCCTATGAACATCTTTATATAACCCGTAGATGATGTATTCTTCTCTTTCAGCCAATGGGGGAATAGCAGAGCCCCACTTGTCTATATATTATTTATATAGAGCACGTAAATTCTTCAAAGCGGTATTCTCTCTGAAATGTACATAGTTGTTTTGGGTTTTTTTAATTCATTTAAAACATTTTCATTAAATAGAAAAAACCCCCAAAGCCCACAACAATTACCCACTGCAGTCGTCCAGGCGGATGCAACGTTAGATTAAGAAAATGCGAGGGTTAGGGGGAGAGGACAATTTAGTATAACATTGCGTAGTGATAGGGCGTTCTGAATTATTACATTTTATAAATCAGATGCAAGCGATGATATGAATGTTAGACTTAAACAGTTTTGACACCTTTGGGCAGAGTGAAAATAAAGCTTTTTAAGAGTACATTTATTTATCTGAATAGAAAATTAACCCAATTTATTGTAAATGCACTAGAATGAGGGAGAAAAATATATCTTCAATAATTGGCAGACCTGTAACCTTTATATCCTATACATACATATATGATATTTTTTAACAGTGATCGGTGTTCATGTAGTGTGTTCTAGTGATGTTTTATGTCCCTATAAATATCTTATCAACCAGTGTAGAGATGGTGAGCTTAGAGTAGGTTAGCCTGTTTTTTCCCTCCCCACACACACTGCTGCAGTAGCCAGTAAACGTTCTTTCCTTTCAGGGGACTGTTTCTATCCCCTTCTTTTGTCTGTCTGTCTTCATACTACAGGGTCTCAGGTAACTCTTCAGTTAACATGTGTCCATAGATCTGTAGATGTGTTGTTTCATCCAGTCGAAGAAAACAAAACAAAAACCTAAACCTTTATGTAACACTTCCACAAATTGGTGACTTATTTTCTCTGTGTGTGTGTGTATATATATATGTATATTAAATATATTAATCATTTTGCTGAACTTCCTCTTTTACGGGGCAATTAGTGTTGCCAGTTCTAGGCACTGCTGGAGACCCTTAATCCTCTCGCAGGACAAGTGAAGCACCATCAGGGGTTGTCACTGAGCGAAGCAAGGGCAGATTTTGCAACATCTCTTGCTGGCCCCTGAACCTCCACTCCACGGGCTCTGTCGGTCCTGTCCCGCACGGCAAAAAGACGGGACCCTTCCGTGAGCTTCTCTGCCTTAAAGCTGTGCCCCCTTCTTTCAGCTTCACCTGCTAGTTTAATAAGGGGCTTGCTGTTCTTCCTTCTGGCTTTTATTCTCCTGGCAGCGGCAGGTTGGAGGAGCCATGTTCTGTTTGATGTAGTGAAGGTCCATAAAGACGAGCCGGAATTTGGTCCCCACATCTGCATGGGGCTGAGAGGCCTACCCTGGGTGAAGAAAGGAGCCCAAGTCAGCACCTCCAGTGAGAAGTAGGTATTTTTGTCAGGATAAGCAGCTTTAGGCCTCTCTTTACCAATATGACCTAGTATCTTTGTTTGATTTTTGGAGTCCAGGCCAGTTTCTCTTCACTAGTACTGTGACTAAAAAAAAATATTATATATATATATATTTATAGGTTTGTTCCTCTTTTAAAAGAATAAACCACCCTCAAATCTCTTAACAGTTCTGAATCCTTTCATTTACTAACTTGTCTCAGGACATGCATTGGAACTGGGATTAACTAATTGCAATAAAATTACCTCAGTGTAAGGATGTCAGTTACTCTCTACCTTAAGGATAAAAGGGATGTCATTTGAAGGAACACTGCTAGGTTATGATATCTCTCATTTGGCTTGGATTACCAAACCAGAATGCATATGAAAAATTGACTTGCTTTCTGTGATTTATGTAATTAATCTGCTTGCTTTTAATTTAGATGTTGTTCCCATGCCTGCTAAGTCATTAGCACAGGATTAGGCTTGACTTTGAAAACAGATGATAGTCATTTTGTTCTAGCTGGAATTTGTCTTCGGCTTTGACCTCCATTACTGGGCTTGCAAAAACATTTAGCAAGGGGGGAGAAATGCATTAAAAAAATCACAGAAGAGATGAAGTTTTCACTGTATGTCAGAAGTAGATTTTTTTTCACATTGGAGATTAAACTAACCAGCAGTGTCTTCTTTAAATGAGAAGTAACCTTGAAGTTTAGGAATGCACTTCATTTACTATGTTCTAGTAAAATTTTGCATGTTCTTTCATAATTTTCTAAAAATAAATTTAGTAACTAATTAAATACCAGTAAAGATCTTAAAAAAAAAAAAAAAAGAGAGGAAAAAGCCATATTAGTAAAAATGTGATGTATGTACTTGAAGATCTATCTTGTGAGTAAAAAATGTCCAAATTTGGTGAAATTACTTACGTTGCATATTTTTTTCTTTGAAATGAAACTGAATTTCTGGATGAGCTGAGATGCATTACTGTATGCATTAAAGATATTACCTAACGCCAATGCTTGCCATCTTCAAACTCTTTGGGGTCTTCCTAGCGTTTTTAAATATGCAATGTTCAAAACCTGTGTTTGAGCTAGACACGGCAGCACTTTGTTTCCAAAAGAAGGGTTTAACAAAATGACCTTTAATTGAGAAAGACTTGAATGGTCTTTAGATGAGGTTTCAATTGGGTCAAAGTAGTCTTTTGATGAGGTTCTGCTCCACCGACCACGTTAGATGTGCCACAGCGCTGAAGATCATGGCTTCCGATACACTGTGGGGCTCTCTTTCCATGAAATTCCAACGCCTGACTTACTTTAAATAGCTTTGGTCTTTTTCAATATATGTACGGTTGTACGGATAATATGATTTCTTGTTGCCTGTGTTAGCGCAACTGCTGCTTTGTGGCAGACATTGGTTTCCTGACGGTTTCTTATTCTGCAGCTCCACTTCTTCTTGCACTCAAAGACAGACTTGTAGGGGTTGGGGGCTGCCAGCTGCTGACCTGGGGCAGGTGGCACCCCAGGAAGCTGCTCTCTTTGGCTAGTAACGCTGTTGTAGGAGACACTTGTTTCTTATTTGTAGTTCAATGGTGTGCGCATAAGATGTCTGTAAAATGGTCAGAGCTTGATATTCCCGAGGGACTCGGGCTGATCACCCGGGGTAGGGGGGGGTGTTGGTGGTTTCTGCCTTTGCCACCCTCAGGCAGTCCGTCGCCAAAGAGAAGAGGTTTTCCTGATGGGTTTAAGGGAATGTGAGAACCAGGCTGGACCTTACTGCTTGCAATATTATTATTTGCCCATAACGTCTAAATACATCTTCAGGTAACCATTTGCCTTATAGCTATCTTCCATTGTTAGGAAAATTATTGACTGACTAAAATATGTTGTTATCTGTCATTTATATTATGTAGTATTACCTTGTAAAGTAGATGCTTAGCTGGTATAAATTGTCACAGCTTTGTCTGGAGCTGGGACAATTTACACCAGCTGAGAATTTGCGCCCTGTGTCCTATGGCACTTTATTACGGACCCATCGCTGATGGGTTAAATCTTAATTACTTGCGTAATGTCATATATAAATATATATATATATATTTACAGGCATTCTATGGGGTACTGCTGCCTATGGATAAAGATTTGTACCCTAACCAGGTCACTATTATATTTTCATTAGCTATACGTGGAGAAGATACATTATGTTACAAAGGATGCATCTTATATATTTCATGTAGTGCGTATTATAATGCTGTATGTTATTAATTTAAGAAATCATTATTCTTGAGGCCCTACCTCAAATTTTGTATTTATGTGTACAAATGCAATTTATTGTATTATATATTTGCCTATTATATTTGGATGTGATAAATTAAAACTATACAATAATGTATGAGCTCTAAAGACTCTAAATAAATGTCCAGTGTTTAAACCGGAAAATATGTCAACATTTTTCTGGTTAATGAAATATCTCTTTTTCTGCCGCCCCCCCCCCCCCCCAACACACACACCACAAACATAATTCTTACTTAACACACAGCCTTAAGGTATCTGCAGAATTGATCTGTTTGATTGTTAGAAACCTTGAGCAGCAACTGGAGACAGCCCTCCTGGGAAACGGGGATACTGCACCGCTGCAGAAACCAGGATCAATTAAATGCTTGGATTCTTAACTATTTGAGTGCTCTGTAGCTTGTGGAATAATTGATTGCTTATCAGAGAACCAACTAGATTTGCTTAAATCCTTCTTATCCTGTCAATTCAATCACCCCAAAGGCTGTTGAACTGTTAAAAACAATAAAGGTTCGTATCAGCTGGGGACACAAAGGAGAGGGGGAAGGGAAGGGCAAGTGAAGATGGAAAGGGTCAAGACTCTGTGGCTGATGTCGTCGTACCTTCTGTTTAAAGCTGAATTCCTGTGGTGCGGGGAGGGCAGTGTGCCTCAGTACTGGTCTGAGGAGCAGGTTCTTCCCTGCCCAGCAGCCTGCTATGGAGATGATACTGATCTAACCTGTTTCACTGTGGGCAGACAGCACTTTTGACAAGCTCTCCCCACATTCAATAGCTGAAATACGACGCCTGCCCACAACTGGCACCAAGAGTGGTAACAAAAGAGATACCAGTGTGGTGGCAGGAGCGTGACTGTGATGCCAGGCACAGGCCCAGTCACGAAGAGAGATCAATAGCTCCACGGCAGGACTGTTCCAGCAGTTCTGGGGTTCAGTTCCCCCTCCAAAAGTACTTTGTTCTGTCTGCAATTTCTGCATTTCCCTGAGATGTGTACGAGCAGATGAAGCAGATGGCAGGACCTGACGATGCACATACAAGGCAGCTTTCATCTTGGAGAAGTCTGAAATTACCAATGAGCACCATAAGAGTCCTGAAAGGCAGGTAGGTGTCATTAGGCCCCTTTTCAGAGGAAAAGCTGAGGCATGTGGAATCTGTCAAATCTCCAGAGTCAACCAGTGTGAGCCAATGATATGACACCACCCTGATTTTGGAGCAAGAGGCAGTCCTTTGCTGTCCCCTTTAGGCGCTACTGCTTTAAACCTTTAAACTTACAGGAACAGATGAAAATCCATGTCCTTTTAGCTTGGTTCTATGGACTTACCCAGGCCACGCTTGAAACCAATTTGTGTTACTTCAGCAACTAGAAGATAGGCACATATGCTATGGCAGTGCTAGCAGATGTGTTGAGTTTGAAACAAATTTACTCTTTCAGGTACAGAAATTCCCATGGCCAGGGTGTAGACCCAAGGGCACATCTTATACCAACCTAACAGATCAAGCAGTTGCAGAATTTAACATAGATTTTGCAGCTCTCCAACTTGCTAACCATACATTTGGGAATAAAAGAATAAAAAAGAGCAGTAGCTGTGCTCCATGACTGAGTACAGAACTAATGATTTATCTTTGTAAGGTTCTGATGCATTTGTTATTTATGTTGTTCTAAACCTTAACATGGATGCTTTCAGCCTGTTGGACTGATGGTTTGGCCCTCTACGACTGTCTATCGGCTGCCTGGCCAGCTATGGTGTACAGCATCCCCACCTTTACATCTGCTCCTTCTCTCAGTGTTTGGGTGTAGGTGCTGTCGCTAATCCTTGCCCTCTACTGGCTGTAGAGGAGGGTTTGTCCGGATGGATCGCCAGCATCCCTTTGGAGCCAGGCTTTCCAGGGATGCGAGCCTTCGCTGCGAATCGAGAAGATTTTTCTATCCCATGAGCCATGAGGTGGGCTTGTTTGTTTTGTTTTGTTTTTTCCCGGAGGTGTAAGGACTGGTCTTCCGCAGGGTTTGCAGTTCAGCTGGCAACAGAGTCCATACATTGAGCTTAAGCTTAAAGTCATACTTAGCGCTTTTAATTGCCTTTCACCCAAGGAATGCAAACAACCTTACAACTGCTCCGAGAGATACTGGGCTTAGTCAAAAGTCCTCGGTCCAGCTACAGAATGCCACAGGCTGGCAGGCCTAACGGCTTAACACCACACCGTTAGCAACATCACAGAAACACAGGTCAAAATCAAGAAGCATTTGAGGTCCAACTGAGAGTGCAAGAACAGTCTTTGACAGGAATATTATCTGAGCTGAGATCCAGCTAGCTTGTCAGGGCTAACGCTTCCCTCTTGCAGAAGTGCCAGCAGGTTTTTTGGTTTGTTTGGGTTTTTTTTAAATTGGTAAGAATGCTCAGGAACAGTTTTAATTCTTACCTGAAGGTCATGCCTTTCAGCTATTTATACTTCCAAAAAGACCATATCAGAATAGCAGATTTACCGGTGATAAAGGAAGGTGACTTGTTGCCATTAGAGGAGGGGTGAGAACAGAGAGAATGTGGAGGATGTGATTTTTTAAAAAATATTTTTTGTCCATCCATTTATCCTGTCCTTTTCCAATATGAATAGTTGAAAATGCTTTTAAGATTAATAATGCTTACACAATGTGTGATCGTTTGGGCACCGAGCTGGACTATGAGTGGACCCACGTCTGTGGGACCTGCTCTGTTCAGGGCACTTCCAACCAAGATGCTTGTGTGACGTTTTGCAGCACCCGTGGGCTCTCTGGATGTTTCCGATCAACAGAAGAACAGGTCAGGGATCAGTGGGGCACTCTTTATCCATGGGGTTGTCCAAGGTGTGTTTGAAGCTGTGCTTTAAAACTGGTAACCCAGTGCAAATTTTCGTATGTATCCACAGAAATGTTTTTAAATAGCATTTAATGCAGATATAGGTTCCACTAATAACAGGTCTGTTTAAGAATATATCCATGACCAGTTTAAATTGTGTTAAATTTTAATTGCTAAAGACTCTGCACCGTGTGCAAAATGGAAAACTTGAGTGGAATCAGATTCAGTTTTGTGTGTAGATAGACCCTGGTTTTACGATCAGATAAGCACAACCATAGCCGAGCTAACGTGACTTATAGACCTATTTCACAGAAAGAAATCTCCTCATAAATCAGAGAGGAAATACTATGCAGAAAAATGATTTTATCAGGATGGGATAGAAGGGTGCGTCTCCACCTGCTGATGTGCCGCTGCCTCTTGTTGCTATGGATATATATCTATACATACAAACATATACTTGGGTACCACGCACCCGCTCCTTCCCGCGCCCCATGGGCAAGAGGGGTGCTAATAACAGGGCAGCCTGGACACCGGTGGGGAGATCAAAGTTGAATTTGAGTAAAAGCTCCTTTGATGCACAGGAGATAAGTGACTGAGATGCTTTTGGAATGACCACCCCCAGAAGCTGGGCGCGCATTGCATCACCTTGACTGCAGCCGGGAATAGCTGTTTTTGGAGATCTTACTAATTAGAGTAATTAGGCAGCCAAGTTCTACTCTTGCACGTGTAAAGGTGTGCAAACTAAATGAAGGGTCGTTTAGATGTGGTGTTGGTGGATACGGTTTAGGGGAGAACTTGTAGAGTAGGGTTGATGGTTGGACTCGATGATCCCAAGGGTCTTTTCCAACTGGAATGATTCTATGATCCCATGAATGCAACCATCCCCTAAGATGGGTGTGATTTTTTCGGTGTCATCCTAACTTTACCCGAAAGTACAGCTAATTGCTTTACCTCTAAGCGGGCTGGAATTTGTGTGGTGCGGCACCAAGCCCCAGTGCGCTGTGGGGCACAGCGGAGAGCGGGCTCCTGCAGCTTCCCAGCGGGAAGGGCCTGGTGGGGACGATGGTGGAGATCTGCTCCTGCCCCTGCTCCTGCTCCGTGCGCCGGGAGCTCGGTCTGGGCTCCCAAGTGAATCGCTGCGCTCCCTGCCCGTCCCCGAGCCGTGTGGCGGGTCCGCTCCGCGCCAAGGCCTCAAGCCACGCTGAAGGCCGCAGGGAAGAGCCGTGTCAAGGCGGGTGTCTAACGGAGCCACCAGAGCAGAGCCGCTGCCTCAGGCGCAGCCCTGAGCGCTTCGCGCCCCGCTGCGCTCCAGCGGCCCAGGGACCGGCGGCGGGCGCGGCTCTCTGCGGTACACCGCGGAACTTCCTCTCGTTTATCCGCGCCGGGCAGATTATCACCAAGACTAAACCACTAGCCAGGGCTGGTGCTCACCGTTTTCATGCCGAGAGCGAGGCGGCGGCGGAAGCGCGGCGGAGCTGCGGGGCCACCCGGCCCGCGGGGAATTCGCCTCTCGAGGGGAAAGGGGCCGAGCCCGCTCCGCCGGCCGCCGCTGGGAGCGGGCCGAGCTGCGGGGGCTCCGCGGCCTGCCCCTGTCCGCGGGCACGCAGTCCCCAGAGCACCAGGGTACCA